>CAUZXP010000377.1:0-13097 GCA_963584105.1 Alviniconcha strummeri | reverse complement strand
CGGCTAAAGGCTTCAGCTTCAGTCGTTGAGAACAAATTGGGCGTTAGCCGGTTCTCTCTCGGAGAGGGGGGGGGGGGGAGGGGGGGAGGAGGGGAGGGGAGATGGGGGAGGGGAGATGGGGGGAGGAGGGGCGGAAGGCGGGGGGTGGGGGGGTTGAAACATATTTTATTAAGTTTGTAATAGACGTAGTGAGCCAAGAGACGAGAACTCCTTTCACACAGTTTTTAAGCTTCATAATATTCAAATTTACTGGCCTGTTGCACCCGTTCGTCATTAAGGTACCTGAGGAGCAAGGTGACATATTAATTACTCTGAGGATATGAAAGGCAATGATTTAAAAAATGTGATAATATGAATTTTTACATGCAACACCACCACAGAAAAGATACAAAAAGTGCCCCTTCCTCCTGAAAATTGTAAAGATTGAAAAGTGGAAGATTGTCGTAAACCTGGACCAAGCTCATTTTTTTCTTCTTCTCAGCAGTTTACAGTAGCTGTCAGCTACTTCCGTAAACCGATGCTGTCTCACTTATTTAGGTACCCGGAAGAGGCGCTCTCTTATCTGAGAAGGACAGAATTTTCGGTCAGTCTGTGTTTGTCTTTCAGCATAACCTCTTCCGGGAACTATATAGGGAGAGCTACACGCTGATGTGGACTAGACTTTTTTTTTTTTTATGTCAATCCCTCACAGTTATGCATAAAAACGATTTTAAAAGTGTGGGGAACATATTAGGGTGTGTCAAGTTAAATTCCAACGTTTGTTGAGTTTCCGCATATTTTGTTTCTTTTGCCATGAAGACATTTTCAGCTGCTGAGGGATCTGTAACCTATTCACGCGTGTGGCACACTGGACTACGTTTCGTTTTGTTTTTTGTGTTGTGCTGTTTTGTTTTGTTTTGGTAGGCTCCTCTAAGAGACTAGACATTTAAAGGGGACACCAATCTAAGAAGCAATAAAGTCCCTATCGATCGGAATGGAATAAAAATAAAAATGAAAAATACACTTTTTCTGTTGACTGATGATCTAAACTATCTGAAACAAGGATGACCTCTAGCGTTCAGATAACAGATCAAAACACACAAAAACGTAAAAGCAACAACCGCTTAAAAATGTACAGTAGAAAATAATGCACCGCTGTGTCCTGTCCCATGAAATAAAAAGGATTCCTTTTCAACTTTCGTATGTTTCGATTTCTGGTTTAGTTTGTTAAAAATCGATGCTAAATGCGCGAAAGTGACAGAGAGCGCCGTCATTCTGTGTGTGGTATTCTTAATGTGGTATTCTGTGTGTAGGATTTTGTTTATGACGACATTAGCAAGGTTAGCAGTGTGGCGGAAGTTCATGTTACGTCATGATCCAGTTCGATATCCAGAAAGTATTCATCGATAAATAACGACCCAGCATGTCCGCTCCCTGAGGAAGTCAAATTCGAAGAAGAAGAAAAAAGTGCTTCTGTTGCAGAAATCTCGACAGAACAACTACACGAAGTCTGCAAATTTTCTACGTTGTCAGCCCAACTTGCATCTTCGCTTTATGTCCCCTTTAACCAGTGTGTGTGTGTGTGTGTGTGTGTGTGTGTGTGTGTGTGTGTGTGTGTGTGTGTGTGTGTGTGTGTGTGTGTGTGTGTGTGTGTGTGTGTGTGTGTGTGTTCGTTTTACCATTTAATACTTTATGTAAATCGTTTTGGTAGGATTGTGCTGTACATGCGTATAGACTATCATATTTAGGTTAATATGTATCGTGTGAGCGCTCAGGGCGTTGATGGGCGCACGATAAACGTACATTATTACTATTATTGATGAAATCCCTTATCCTTAGAAGAGGGATGACTTTATGTAACTATGCCAACTATAGTCAGTGGCAGAGGGGTGACTATACAACTATGTCGACTACATTCAATAGAAGGGAAACGCATTTATGCAGCTGTGCCAATTACCTCTAACAGAAAGGGGATAACTATGCAGTTATGTCAGTCACATGACTGTTAGAGCGCCGGACTCGTGATCGAAAGGTCTTGGGTTCAAATCCCCGCAGGAACGGCGGGAGAATTTTATTCTCCAGGGTCAGCTTTCTGTGCTGATTCTTATTTTGGTATTCGTTCCACCCCCGCAGTAGCACGTAAAAGACCCCGGTCATTCTGCCAAATATGCAGGTGGCAGGTTACAGCTAAACACGCATGCACCTTACGTATGTGGCTTTGCATGAAGTGACACGGTGCATGGTTGTATGGTGTACACAGAACGCGTCGAGATGGCCGCAGTTTCATGTGGCACTAGCTATATATGCCAGCGCTGTAAGTAGACACTTCGGTGGATATTCAAAAACACGTTATAAAAAGAAAAGAAAAGCTAGTCACTCATGTAGAGTCACATACGAACGCAGCGAGTCTGCTCGAGAGCGGACAATAGCGCTATATAAAAGCGATCAACAACAACAACGTTCAATAGAAGAAGGATAACTCTATGCGACTAACCAACCATACAGTATCACGGTGCATCATTAGACTGTGATAGTTTTGCACGTAAATTCCCGTAACCACTCTGGGTGGCAACTGTCATCTTTACTGTCGTTGCTGTTGCTGCTGTTTTTGTTTGTTGCAGCTGTTACAGCAGTTTTTTGTTTTTGTTTGTTGCAGCTGTTACAGCTGTTGCTGTTTTTGTTTGTTGCAGCTGTTACAGCTGTTTTTGTTTTTGTTTGTTGCAGCTGTTACAGCTGTTGCTGTTTTTGTTCGTTGCAGCTGTTGCTGTTTTTATTTGTTGCAACTGATACAGCTTTTGTTTGTTTGTTGCAGCTGTTACAGCTGTTTTTGTTTGTTGCAGCTGTTACAGCTGGTTTTGTTTTTGTTTGTTGCAGCTATTGCTGTTTTTGTTTGTTGCAGTTGTTACAGCTGTTTTTGTTTTTGTTTGTTGAAGCTATTGCTGTTTTTGTTTGTTGCAACTGTTACAGCTGTTTTTGTTTTTGTTTGTTGCAGCTGTTACAGCTGTTGCTGTTTTTGTCTGTTGCAGTTGTTATTGCTGTTGGTGTTGTTGTTTGTTCCAGTTGTTATGGCTGTTGCTGTTTTTGTTTGTTACAGCTGCAGCTGTTTGTGTTTGTTACAACTGTGTGTGTTGCATCTGTCACAGCTGTTTCTGGTTTTGATTGGTACAGCTGATACATCTGTTGCTGTTTGTTACGGATGTTACATCTGTTGCTGTTTGTGTTTGTTACAGTTGTTTCTGTTTTTGTTTGTTAATCTGTTACTCCTGTTGCTGTTTGTGTTTGTTACATCTGTTACTGTTTGTGTTTGTTACAGTTGTTATAGCTGTCGCTATTTTTGTTATAGCTGTTGCTGTTTGTGTTTGTTACAGTTGTTATAGCTGTTGCTGTTTTTGTTTGTTACAGCTGTTTCATATGTTGCTGTTTTTGCTCGTTACAGCCGTTAGTCTGGTGCTGTTTGTGTTTGTTACAGCTGTTAATCTGTTGCTGTTTTTGTTTGTTACTGCTGTTACATCTGTTGCTGTTTTTGCTCGTTACAGCTGTTAATCTGTTGCTGTTTGTGTTTGTTACAGCTGTTATATCTGTTGCTGTTTTTGTTTGTTACAGCTGCTGTTACTAAAACGACAACATGAATTAAGAGCGCAATTGCAGCTGTGCCGCGGACAGTTACTTTAAGTCAGCCGACGCGACACCCACTACATCTGTGACGTGTCCAGCTGATATCTGCGACGTGTCCAGCTGATACTTAGAGCTAGGGTTTCCGGGGAGAATTCATTATTTTGGTCATAAGCCCCGCCGCGCACCGAGAGGATTATGACAAAGTAATGAAACCTCTGTAGGATCTCTCTAAATACCAGTGAACGAGCTATAAGCGAGGGTTAAACGAATTCGAAAGTATCGATTTTACTTCGAGTGAAAGAAAAACAAGCTTAACTGAATAATCGACTTATACGAAGGAGGGGAAAAAATACTACTTTTAACTTTACCACGTGAGTTGTGATCATAGATCAGCTCCTAGGTCGGCTAGGTATAGCTAGCTAGGCCTGGTGAAGATGGCAGCCCGAAAAATCAGCATGCTGATTCTTTCAGCTCAGTTGAGTTCAGTTTCATACGGTGAGCTCGGAAAAAACCGTAATTATACGCTCCATCCCGTCTCTCAGATGTTTTCCTCAACGTTGCCTCTGAGACAGTAAAAACTTGGTAGAAGTTCGGATGGCTGTAGGTCTTTTGTAAAGAGTATTATGTGAGTTTAATGCCTGCGTCCACGGAGAGACTGGGAGATGAACGAGCCTAGAAATGCACACGGACAGTCAGGTGCCATTTCTGTTCGCTCTTCTGAGCTATAAAAGGTTGTGAAGTGCTGTGATTATATAATGATAATAATAGTAATACATTATTTATGGCGGCCCATCTCTTAAGATGATAGATTATTTATGGCGGCCCATCTCGTAAGATGATAGATTATTTATGGCGGCCCATCTCGTAAGATGATATTTATGGCGGCCCATCTCGTAAGATGATAGATTATTTATGGCGGCCCATATCGTAAGATGATAGATTATTTATGGCGGCCCATATCGTAATATGATAGATTATTTATGGCGGCCCATATCGTAAGACGATAGATTATTTATGGCGGCCCATCTCGTAAGATGATAGATTATTTATGGCGGCCCATCTCGTAAGATGATAGATTATTTATGGCGGCCCATCTCGTAAGATGATATTTATGGCGGCCCATCTCGTAAGAGCAGGGAGCGCTTACAAAAGCTTACGAATAGGCTCATTTTCTCTCTCTGTCTCTCTTTCTCTCTTTCCTTCTCTCTCTGTCTGTCTCTGTCTCTTTCTCTGTCTCTCTGTCTCTCTCTCACACACACAAGCACACACAACACACACATTCTCTCTCTCTCTCTCTCTCTCTCTCTCTCTCTCTCTCTCTCTCTCTCTCTCTCACACACACACACACACACACACACCACAACACACACACACACACACACACACACACACACACACACACACACACACACACACACGCACACACGCACATACACACACACACGCACGCACGCACGCACGCACGCACGCACGCACACACACACACACACACACACACACACACACACACTACAAATACACGCATTACTTGTGATGGGTTGGTAGAATGAAAAGACAATGTAGAAGCAGATGAGAGCTATTTTGTATTGAATCCAGCTGCCGATTGGTAGCCAGTGGGGAATGAAAGCCAGTAAACGAGTAATGAAAGCCAGTAAAAGAGTGATGTGGACGGATTTAGGAGTTTGGGCGAGCTGAGCAGCTGATCACCCTGAATTATTAAGGAGTGTCTGAGGAGAACCAGAAGGAGAGCATTCAATATTCAAGCCTGGAGAGAACAAGAGAGGAAACGAGACTTTTGGTGGCTTCAAAGGAACGATACTGTTGGACTGAACCGGTCTGCCTGATCTCCAGGTAAGCGAGATTCACCAGTTCCTTCAATACAAGCTGTCTGTCTAGAAGATGCAGAGCTTTTATATATGCTCAAGAAGAGCTGAATTTATAAGGCCAACACAAAACATGCGCATTAAAATAAAACTTTATGTAGTCACGTTTTGTGAAGGTATATAGTTTTCTACTTTCAGAGTAACCGACCCTTGGAGGAGCGCGAAACACTGAGAACTTCCATGTGTATTGGGCGATTCAGGCGGGGTTGTTAACTCCCTTGACTTTTGCCCGGCATCGCTTAAGTCCCTTGGCTGCTGTTACTTCCGGTGCATACTTTCTTCACAATGGAAGGCGGTGACAGTGAATTTGCGAATTTTACACAGCCAACTTAAAAGGCATTTTTGGAGGCCCGTAGTCATAATGTGTCTGGAAATAAGCAATAGCTTGTTGCTCGTGCTATAGCATGCCCCAAAACGCATTTTTTCTACGAACTCGCGATCTTTTGGTCAGCCAAAAAACGACGCAAAGACACTTTATTTCCACCCTCTATCCCCTTTCCACGGTAATTTTTGCAACTGCAACAGTATTGGCATTTGTACTGCTTCGCGATTCTAGGTTCAACTTCCACTGTTATACACAGCGTGAAGCAACGCCTACTCAGAAATCGGCCCGGAAGTGCGCTGCGACCTCTCGCGACTTCTTTCGCGAAAGATTACAAAGCGCATTCACTCTAGCAAACCAGCTTCGCTGAATCGCCCAATAGGTATAGTTTCTGAGTCAGCAACAGACAGCAGAGCACTATGAAAAACTGAGAACCTTCTTGCATTCGTACAGTTTCTGGGTCATCAACAGACAGTGAAGTGCCGTGAAACAAAACCTTCATGCGTACGTATAGTCAGCAACAGACAGTGGGGTGCCTTGAAACACTGAGAAACCTTCATGTGTACGTATGGTCATCCATAGACAGTGGGGTGCCGTGAAACAAAACCTTTATATATGTACGTATGGTCAGCCACAGACAGTGGGGTGCCTTGAAACACTGAGAAATCTTCATGTGTAAGTACAGTTTCTGAGTCAGCAACAGACAGAGGGGTGCCTTGAAACACTGAGAAACCTTCACGTGTAAGTACAGTTTCTGAGTCAGCAACAGACAGAGAGGTGCCTTGAAACACTGAGAAACCTTCATGTGTAAGTACAGTTTCTGAGTCAGCAACAGACAGAGGGGTGCCTTGAAACACTGAGAAACCTTCATGTGTAAGTACAGTTTCTGAGTCAGCAACAGACAGGAGTGTGCCTTGAAACACTGAGAACCTGTATGTGTACGTACAGTTTCTGAGTCAGCAACAGATAGCAGAGTGCTATGAAACACTGAGAAACCTTCATGTGTACGTATAGTTTCAGAGTCAGCAACAGACAGAGGGGTGCCTTGAAACACTGAGAAACCTTCATGTGTACGAATAGTTTCTGAGTCAGCAACAGACAGAGGGGTGCCTTGAAACAGGGTCGGCAGCGCATAGTGAGTATAATTATGTAGGTTCATGGTGAGAACCTCACTTTCTCTCGTGAGACAGAAGCTAAGTACAATCGAGCGTGCATATTCACCAAACTGATGGGTGACCATTAATTGCAACGCTTTACGCCAACCCCGATATTTCTCCGGAGTCAAATTCTGTGCAGACTCTACACCCTGCACATGTGCAGGGGTGCACCTGTGCAGACTCTACGTCCTACACCTGTGCAGACTCTACACCCTACACCTGTGCAGACCCTACACGCTGCACCTGTGCATACTCTACACTCTGCACCTGTGCAGACTCTGCATCCTACACCTGTGCAGACTCTACACTCTGCACCTGTGCAGACTCTGCATGCTACACCTGTGAAGACTCTACATCCTACACCTGTGAAGACTCTGCATCCTACACCTGTGCAGACTCTGCATCCTACACCTGTGAAGACTCTGCATCCTACACCTGTGCAGAATCTACATCCTACACCTGTGCAGACTCTGCATCCTACACCTGTGCAGACTCTACACTCTGCACCTGTGCAGACTCTGCATCCTACACCTGTGCAGACTCTGCATCCTACACATGTGCAGACTCTACACTCTGCACCTGTGCAGACTCTGCATCTTACACCTGTGCAGACTCTGCATCCTACACCTGTGCAGACTCTACACTCTGCACCTGTGCAGACTCTGCATCCTACACATGTGCAGACTCTACACTCTGCACCTGTGCAGACTCTGCATCTTACACCTGTGCAGACTCTGCATCCTACACCTGTGCAGACTCTACACTCTGCACCTGTGCAGACTCTGCATCCTACACCTGTGCAGACTCTACATCCTACACCTGTGCAGACTCTACATCCTACACCTGTGCAGACTCTAATTCTACACCTGTGCCGAATCTACACCCTACATCTGTGCCTTGAAACAGGTGCAGACTCTACACCATGCACCTGTGCAGACTCCACACCCGGCACCTGTGCAGACTCTACACGCTGCACCTGTGCAGACTCTACATTATTCACCTGTGCAGACTCTACACCAGGCACCTGTGAAGACTCTACATTATTCACCTGTGCAGACTCTACACCAGGCACCTGTGCAGACTCTACACCCCGCACCTGTGCCGAATCTACACCCTACACCTGTGCCTTGAAACAGGTGCAGACTCTACACCCTGCACCTGTGCAGACTCCACACCCTCGGGTGAGACCATAAACCACGTCCCCCGTGTGTTATACGCATGCCAGCAGAACACACACGCACGTTAAAGACCCTGCAGCCCATGTGAGAGTTCGCTGGATTATGGAAACACCAAAATAACCACGCGTGCACTAAACATATCATAGTCTTCAAAGTGTTGAAGTTGGATACCATACAGAAGAAGAAGGAAGAGGAGGAGAAGGAGGAAGAGGAGGAGGAGAAAAAGAAGAAGAAAAAGTATGTGTAGTTCAGAGCTATGTCACAGGCAACGGAAAGCCTGTTTTTCTCCGTCTTCTCCTGTAAAATAACCCAGTGGATCATCCCTTTTCTTAGTCAGGGATGGTTTCTGGCTCTGGTTTTGAACAGGAGTGGAATATGGAAAATCGTAACACTGTTCAGCAGAGGTTGCTTTGTGGAATATGGTAAAACGTAGCACTGTTCAACGGAGGTTGCTGGCTCTGGTTTTGAACAGGGGTGGAATATGGAAAATCGTAACACTGTTCAGCAGAGGTTGCTTTGTGTAATATGGTAAAACGTAACACTGTTCAACGGAGGTTGCAGTATATGGTTTTGAACAGGGGTGGAATATGGAAAATCGTAACACTGTTCAGCAGAGGTTGCTTTGTGGAATATGGAAAAACGTAACACTGCTTAGCAGAGGTTGCAGTATATGGTTTTGCACAGGGATGGAATACCGCTGTCGTAGGTCCTCAAAAGTTCACTCCACAGAGATAAACACTACAGAATAACAGAGACGAACACCATAATGTCGATATTTCTACTGTGACCTGTACGAAGAACCGAGAGCTTCTGTTGACGACCAAGACTAAAACCCCGGGAAAGAACGGAGAGAGAGAGAGAGAGAGAGAGAGAGAGAGAGAGAGAGAGAGAGAGAGAGAGAGAGAGAGAGAGAGAGAGAGAGAGAGAGAGAGAGAGAGAGAGAGAATCGATACCAACTGCAATCTCCGCGAAGTAGTAACATATAATACAGCACCTTCACTTCCAGCCAACCGTGCAGGTTATCTTTCACTTCCAGCCAACCGTGCAGGTTATCTTTCACTTTCGGTCAACCGTGCAGGTTATCTTTCACTTCCAGTCAACCGTGCAGGGTATCTTTCACTTTCGGTCAACCGTGCAGGTTATGTTTCACTCCCAGTCAACCATGCAGGAGATCTTTCACTCCCAGTCAACCGTGCAGGAGATCTTTCACTTCCAGTCAACCGTGCAGGGTATCTTTCACTTTCGGTCAACCGTGCAGGTTATCTTTCACTCCCAGTCAACCGTGCAGGAGATCTTTCACTTCCAGTAAACCGTGCAGATTATTTCACGGCTATAGACACAATTTCTTAAAAGTATGACCATAAAACAATCGTTGCTTGTTTACAGAAACTGTAAAACATTCTCTGATTTCCAATCGGAAATATCTTCTCAAGCGCTTATTTGGAACTGGTGAAGACAACAGGATCCGCAAGAAAGATTTTGAGATTTAAAGTACCCTTGATTTAACATCCATTGTTTAGGTTTTCAGCGTCTCTGACTCTTTTTCTCTCATTTTTTCATACGCTCTTTCCCGGAACAAAAAGATTCAAAAGAACGCTGTTTATTAGGACAAAACACAACATGCGAATTTTCGGGGTAATCCCCCTTTTCAAGCTGAAAAACAACAGTTAAACAACGGTTAAACGGTGAAAATGAGATGTAGAACTAGGACACTTATCTGCTTTTGGCTGAGCTTTGTTGTTTTCCTGTTCAGTGCTTGGAAGACTCTTCAACGAGGAAGCACTGGACACGAAAACAACGAAAGGAAAAAGGAGTGATAGGGGAATAGGAGAGGAAGGGAGAAGAAAGAAGAAAAGGCAAATTAAGAAGTGGGTTAAGTGCGGCAGGCAAAACCAGGGCATTGCAGCAAAAACGTCCACTTTTTAACAATCATTATTCTGACAAAAGTAATCATTTCAAAGAATTCTGATAGTAATTAGCGGCGCAAATATAGACCGACATGATCTATTTGCTAGAGATTTGCCAGATGTTTTTTCCCCCTTTTCTATCCATCTTTTAAACATCCAGGCTACAAATGAATTTTACCATATATATTATTCTTGCGGATCACCAATTGTGGAATGTTCTCTAAACTGACAGGATTTGCACAGGATACAGAAGAAGAAGAGTAAGTAATTAACTTTTTTTAAGCCCTCAACCAGTACGGTTATATCCCGGTGAATGAAGAAGCAGAAGAAGAGAAAAAAGAAGAGAAAGAAGAGGAGAAGAAGAAGAAGAAGGAAGAGGAGGAGACGAAGAAGAAGAAGAAGAAGAAGAAGAAGAAGAAGAAGAAGAAGAAGAAGAAGAAGAAGAAGAAGAAGAGGAAGAGGAGGAGACGAAGAAGAAGAAGAAGAAGAAGAAGAAGAAGAAGAAGAAGAAGAAGAAGAAGAAGAAGAAGAAGAAGAAGAAGAAGGAACAGGAGGAGAAGAAGAAGAAGAAAAAGAAGAAGAAGAAGAAGAAGAAGAAGAAGAAGAAGAAGAAGAAGAAGAAGAAGAAGGAAGAGGAGGAGGAGAAGAAGAAGAAGAAGAAGAAGAAGAAGAAGAAGAAGAAGAAGAGAAGAAGAAGAAGAAGGAGAGGAGGAGACGAAGAAGAAGAAGAAGAAGAGAAGAAGAAGAAGAAGAAGAAGAAGAAGAAGAAGAAGAAGGAGGAGGAGGAGGAGGAGGAGGAGGAGGAGGAGGAGGAAGAAGAAGAAGAGAAGAAGAAGAAGAAGAAGAAGAAGAAGAAGAAGAAGAAGAAGAAGAAGAAGAAGAAGATTTCGCCCGGAGTCAAGGATAACGGAACACGTATTGTATCTCCCTTTGCTTTAATAGTATGTCTCCAACCTGAGGAGTTGAATCAATAAACATACCAGTACTGATTCTTTGTTTTTGACGTAATCTCTTTCTCTCCCTAGCTCTCTCTCTCTCTCTCTCTCTCTCTCTCTCTCTCTCTCTCTCTCTTCTCTCTCTCTCTCTCTCTGTCCCCCCCCTCTCTCTCTCTCTCGTGTGTGTGTGTGTGTGTTGTGTGTGTGTGTGTGTGTGTGTGTGTGTGTGTGTGTGTGTGTGTGTGTGTGGTGTGTGTGTGCTCGTGCGTTCGTGCCTGTGTGTGTGTGTGTGTGTGTGTGTGTGTGTGTGTGCCAGCACGCGCGTGTGTGAATGTGTGCGTGCGTCTGTCTGTAAATAGATGTGAATGTCAAGTCAGTGAATTATCTAAATAAACGGGATAATGATGTGTTACGAAAGAAAAAGCAACAATCTCAGCCTACCGAACCGAACGCTGTTGAGACCAAAATCAATACAGAAGTAATATCTAATTCACACCCACACACTCCCCACACACACCCAGAGAGAGAGAGAGAGAGAGAGAGAGAGAGAGAGAGAGAGAGAGAGAGAGAGAGGAGAGAGAGAGAGAGAAGAAGAAGAAGAAGAAGAAGAAGAAGAAGAAGAAGAAGAAGAAGAGAGTACTTTTAAATAAGGAAAGATCGAGGAATTGTTGCTTTAAAAGGTTTAATGGAAACAAGCATGAAGCACTCTAAAATACCCCATAGTCACGGATTTGACTGTTTTTGTGGAAAAAAAAAAAAAAAAAAAGCCACATAGAAGCGGGAACATTTCCGTTGCCTGTCTGTGGTTTTGAAGAGGGATGGAATATGGAAAATCGTAACACTGTTAAGCAGAGGTTGCTGTTTGTAGTTTTGAACATGGGTGGAATATGGTAAAATATATCACTGTTCAGCAGAGGCTGCTTTGTGGAATATGGCAAAAGGTAACAGTGTTCAGCAGAGGTTGCTGTTTGTGGTTTTGAACGTGGGTGGAATATGGTAGCATGGTGCTAGTTTAGTGTGTGTGTTTTTTAACAGGGGTGGAATATGGTAACGTTGCTGTTTCTGGATTTGAACAGGGGTGGAATATGATAGCGTTGCTGTCCATGGTTTTGAACAGGGGTGGAATAATTAATGGTCAAAATTAACACTGTTCAGCAGAGAGACATATTCTTGCTCGGTAGCGCTTGGGGGAAAGATACACGTAAATAGAAGAATTATCATTGTGTTTATCTGCATTCTTCTTCTTCTCTTTACTTGTAAGTAGCATAAGTGGTAGTTGTATGTTACCATCATAATGTGATGGTCATTATCATTAAACTTTTGGAGGAGATGGAACCCTTACCGCATCCTGGTATTGCATACTCCCCTCCCCCTACACACACAACATCAAGAAGAAGAAGAAGAAGAAGAAGAAGAAGAAGAAGAAGAAGAAGAAGAAGAAGAAGAAGAAGAAGAAGAAGAAGAAGAAAGTTAATACAGAAAACCAAACAAAGGAAGCAAGCAAGCATAAACCAAGCAAACGACGAAAACACAAAGCATAGAACCCAACCAAGCACACACTCAAAGTAACCAACAGACACACAAACTGCTGCATGGCCAAACAGATAGTGCCATCCCACCCAGACGTGTCAGCAGCAGCCAGCAGCAGCAGAGCAAACAGCCTGCAGTACAAGCATTAACGTCACGGACCAAGGCGGTGTGCAGCTAATGATCAACATGGGCAAGCACCCTGTCCAGAGCTCTGTTAAGTAATCAGCTCAAGAAACAACACACACGTTGTCAAGGGAGTGCATTTAATGGCCTGTGGTATTACCTCCGTCCATAAAAACACACAAGCAAACAAACTCTGATAATATACACACCAAAGACAAAAACCAACCAAACAAAACAAAAACAAACAAAGAAAATAGCTACAACAACAAGAAGGGAAGAAGAAAGAAAAAAGAAAAGAAAAAGAAGAAGAAGAAGAAGAAGAAGAAGAAGAAGAAGAAGAAGAAGAAGAAGAAGAAGAAGAAGACAAAAACAAACAAACAAAACAACAACAAAAACAACGAACAAAACGTACACCCCCCAACCCCGCCACCGAAACAGCAAACAAACAAACAAACAAACAAAAACACC
>CAUZXP010000375.1:55413-75413 GCA_963584105.1 Alviniconcha strummeri | reverse complement strand
CCTCGGCTCTGCACCGACTGCACGCCATCGTCTTCGCCATGGAGGAGATCAACGAGCGCGACGACCTTCTGCCCAACGTCTCGATTGGCTTCGTCGTCATGGACGACTGCTCGCGGGACGCCGCGGCCCTGTTGAGAGCTCTGCGCTTCATTCCCAGGCCTGCGTGTCCGGACGGTCACGGTTTCAGTTCTTGGGGCAACAGCTCGTCACCGCCGCCGTTGCAGCGGGTAAGAGATCAGAGTGGGGTGGACGACTTGCACTCTTCTTCCGTAGCATCGTTTAAATCTGCCATCAAGACCCATGTTTTCTCCGCTGGACTTTGTATGTCTTGGTTGTGTGCGTGCAGTTGTGTGCCATTTGTTTCCTCTGTGTGCGTGTATGTGTGTGCGTGTGCGTGTGTGTGTGTGTGTGTGTGTGTGCGCGTGTGTGCGTGCGTGCGTGCGTGTGCGTGCGTGTGTGTGTGTGTGTGTGTGTGTGTGTGTGTGTGTGTGTGTGTGTGTGTGTGTGTGTGTGTTGCAAATGATGAGAAAGACGCTGAATGAAGCTTGTAGTGTGTTTATGTAACTAGTAGCGTTCACTGAGCTCTAGCTTGTGTATTATATTTTGTTGACCTTATCGTTTTTCTATGGTGCCCTTTTCAGGCTCACGCTAGCTGTAACCGCCTTGCAAACTACTCTTTTACATTACATTACAGGGGGTTGAGAGCGAGGTTGGGACTTACCCTGTGGGTGTGATAGGCGCAGAGCTGAGCGAGAGCTCCATGCAGATGGCGGCCCTGCTGTCGGCGTTCCGAGTCCCGCAGCTCAGCTACGCCTCCTCCAGCCCCTTTCTCAGCAACAAGAACAAGTACGGCTACTTCTCCCGCATCGTGCCCTCCGACCGCCAGCAGGCCATGGTCATCGTCGACATGCTGCAACAGTTCCAGTGGACCTACGTGGCGGTCGTCTACTCCTACGGTGTCTACGGCTTGTCCGGTTTCCGTTACATTCGCAATGCTCTGGAGCGGAAGGGATTCTGTCTGGCTGCCTCCGTCGCCACGGAGTCTGAGTTCCGGAAGAAGGACTACGAGGATCTGGTGAAGGAGCTGGTGAACATCCGCCCCGAGGTGAGGGTGGTGGTGTTGTTCACGGTACACGCGGGCAGCGTGCTGAGGGCCACACGTCGCCTAGGACTGGGCGGCAGGTTCGTGTGGGTGTCCAGCGACACGCTCGTTCCCAACGTCAGGGACTTCGAAGGTTTCGAGGACGTGGCGGTCGGGTTGCTTCTCGTGGGCTTCAAATCCGCGCCTGTGAAACGCTTTGAGGACGAGTTCCAGTACTCCACGTTGAGGAATAGCAGCGAGAACCCGTGGTTTTCGAAGTTTTATCAGAGTATGTTTCAGTGCTCCACGAACCAGTCTTCTCCCCTACCCGTCTGTGACCCTGACCTTCCCCTTCTTCACTCCCCTCTTTACGAACGCAACACTTCAGTAATGAGGGCGATCAACTCCGTCTATGCGTTCGCTTACGCTCTGCACAACGTCATCAAAAACTGCAGCTACACTCCGCTCAATGTCACAAAGTGTTTCACGTCAGAGGAGTTGCTGCACAGTTTGAGACAGACGCGTTTCGTCGGCGAGAATAACGTGACAGTTGGCATCGACTCTGTAGGCGACGGAATCGCCATCTACCAGGTGCGTAACTTCCGGGTGGATGACGGCGTGTACAGCTTCACAACGGTAGGAGAATGGGATGGAAGCGAGCAGCGCTTCACACAACTGGACATGCAAAACATCATGTGGCACCCGAGGCTGGCAGTTTGGGAGGACGAGAAGGAGGATAGAGAGACTGGAGGCATTCCGAGTTCCACGTGCAGCGAGAAATGTGCGGCGGGCCAGCAGGCTGTCCCCATCTGGCCTCGCTGCTGCTGGGTGTGCAAGGCATGCCGGGAGAACGAGCACACCGTTGTGCGGGACGGACTGCCTGCGTGTCATCCGTGTCCTTCAGGTAGGCCTTGTCTTCTGACTCAGCATGATGTCCTGCTCCTGTATTCCCTCCTGTTTTTCCTCCTCTGTCACTGATGTGTGTGTGTGTGTGTGTGTGTGTGTGTGTGTGTGTGTGTGTGTGTGTGTGTGTGTGTGTGTGTGTGTGTGTGTTGTGTGATTGTGCTGTGTGTGTGTGTGTGTGTGTGTGTTATGTGATTGTGTGTGTGTGTGCGTGTGTGTGTGCGTGCGTGCGTGCGTGTGTGTGTGGGGGGGGGTGCGTGCGTGCGTGTGTGTGTGTGTGTGTGTTGCTTTTTGTGTGTGTGTATTGTTCGTGGAGTTTGTTTTTTGTTGGTTTTTTTGTGGGTTTTTTTTTTTTGGGGGGGGGGGGGGGCTGCGGGTTGTGTGGGTGTGGGTGTGTGCGTGTATGTGCGTGTGTCTGTGTGTGTGCGTGTGGGCATGCGTGCATACTTGCAGGTTAGTGTGTGTGTGTGGTTTAGTTTCGCTTGGTTTATGATTATTCCCCCAACACTTTCCCCCTCCCCAGACGGTAACTTTACATGGCCTGACTCGGCCACGAGGACAAAGTGCCAGCCAATCGCCGCAACCTTCCTGTCCTTCGGATCGCCCCTTGGGGCGCCACTCCTGGCTCTCGACCTCCTCGTGCTGGCTTTGGTCCTCACGTGCACGGCTCTCTATGTCAGGGGCCGCGCGAGCCGCCTGATCAAAGCCACGAGCCGGGAGCTGAGTGCGGTGATGCTGTGCGGTCACGTGCTTGCCTGTCTGGCCGTGCCCGTCTTCCTGCTGGAGCCGTCGCCAATGTCGTGTCTCGTCGCCCACTCCGCTTTCCACGTCAGCCTCACGCTGGTCTACGCGCCACTGCTGGTGAAGATTCACCGCATCCACCGCATCTTCGTGTCCGCCAAGCAGTCGGCGAGGAAGCTGCGCTTCATCGGTTCCGGTTTCCAGCTGCTGGTCTCCCTTGCCGTGGTTCTTGTCCATGTGAGTGAGCGGTTTGTGGTTCGGGTCTTGTATCCCTCGTGGTTATTTTGTTCGTCATTTTACACTGTTTGTACGGAGGAATGGCGGAAGTTGTTTTTGTTTTCGTTGTTTGTTGTTGTTTTTCGTTGTTTGTTCGTTGTTGTAATTTGTTGTTGTTGTTTTCAGTCGCCCAGAATTAATTAAATTTGCCCACCCCATCCACCACGCCCAGTCTCTGGGACGGTGTTCAGTTATTCTATTTGGCGTATTGTAAGCCTGTTCGTGTCAGTTATTCCTGTCCGTACGTTTGTGCAGGAGGTTCAGTTGACAAACCTGGACCTCCCTGTGTAGGACTACTTGGCTGTCTGCCCGTCAGTCTTCCCGTCCTAAGTTTCTTGTTCTTTTCACGCCTCCTTGTTCCTCTCTCTCTCTCTCTCTCTCTCTCTCTCTCTCTCTCTCTCTCTCTCTCTCTCTCTCTCTCTCTCTCTCTCTCTCTGCGTGCGTGCTTGCGTGCGTGCGTCCTTGTGTGTGTGTGTGTGTGTGTGTGTGTGTGTGTGTGTGTGTGTGTGTGTGTGTGTGTGTGTGTGTGTGTGTTTACTGTGTATTGTTCTTCATCTTGTCATTCTGCTTCTACTTCTTTGCCTTCTTTTTCCTTTTCACCGCGTGTATATGTGTGTTTGTAAGCGTTTATTATGGCTGTGATATCCAGGGGCGCTAAATGACCGGTACTGTTGTTCTTTCTTGTTGTTGTATTAAAGTGTTTGTTTTTTAAGGCACAGTTTCATGAATGTTTAATTACAAAGAACTTGATGTATTTTGCTGATGCTTCTGTTTCAGCTGTCATTCATCGTAATATGGATGATCCTCAGTCCTCCAACACAAGAGACGCGCATGCCCAGTTTCAACCGGCAGTACGTGGAGCGGGTCTGTGCTGTGTCAGAGCGAGGCTTCCTGGCGTCTCTGGTCGTCAACCTCGCTCTCATGGCCGCGTGTGCCGTGCACTCTTGGTCAACACGCCGTCTTCCGGCCAACTACAACGAGGCTAAGTTCATCGTTATCTGTGTCTACACAATCGCCGTTCTGTGGTTGTCGTTCCTGGCAACCTACTTTTTGCTGGCACATGGCGTAGTGCAAACGCTCTGCCTCGTTCTGGCGCTGCTGGTCAACGTCATTTCCTGTCAGGTGTTCCTGTTCATTCCCAAGCTGTACGCAGTGTACAAGCTGCCATCTTCCAAACTGCACGTGCTTAACGAGCCTGCGGACACAGAGGCTAAAACCCGCATTCGACGACTTTCCCGTCCCCGTGTACAGTAACAATGTTCTCACACTAGCTGACTGATAATTATTTACAGTTATATTCATGTTATGAATAGAGTTCAAGTTTGCCGAGGGTCAAAAATACTTCTGACACCGAGGCTGCATGTTTTGTGGACCAGCTTCCATTTATGCATTTTTTATGTCTTTGCCTCAATTCCGTGCAAATGTTTCGAGGTGACCCATGCATAATAAACAAACACTACTGAATCATGACTGGAGAATAATTATGTGTACTGTTTTCTGTAAAATTTTGGTTTGTTGTTGGTTTTGTTTGTTTTTAGTTGCATTAATTTTGGTGACTTTAAAATTGATAGTAGGGATCGAAAACTTCAAAGCCTTTTTTTCTTTCTTCTTTCTTTTATGTATATATATCGTAAATTAGGAGAGAGAAAAAGGATATCCTTGTGTCTGGTGGGTGGGTTTGTGTGTGTGTGTGTGTGTGTGTGTGTGTGTGTGTGTGTGTGTGTGTGTGTGTGTGTGTGTGTGTGTGTGCTTGTTTTTTTATTGTTGCTGTTGTTGTTTTTGGTGTGTGTGTGTGTGTGTGTGTTGCCTTTGTTGTTATGGTTGTTGTTGTTGTTTGTTTTTTGTTGTTTATTTTTTGTGGATTCTGTTTGTTTTGGTTTGTTGTTGTTGTCATTTTGGGGTTGTTGTTGTGTGTGTGTGGTTTTTTTTTTTTGGGGGGGGGGGGTATTTTTGTACACGTGGTATTTTTGTTTAGCTTTACAAAAAGACGCTGGAAGAAGTGGGAAAGTATTCCAAAGTTTCTGCACCAGGTGCGACCCGAGGTTCATTTTATCGTGTCTTGTCTCTCTGGCTTAACGGCGGTTTCTCTTGCATGGAACCGACAAAGGGATTCATTTTGTCTGGCCTTGTGTATTGATATTGCTTTTTTTTTTTTTTCCCCCCCCAGTGTATGAAGCAGGTGTTCTCGCAGATGCCTGCTTTCCCAAAGAGTCAGCCGTTCTCCGCGTGTATGTCACGAGTCCATGCAGTCGGGCTCTTTTCTCTTCCAGTTCTTTCGTTTCGAGTGTTTGTTCATATAGTTCTTTCTTTATTCCTTTTCGCTTTCTTTAATTTTGGTTTGTATTGTGAATGAAACAATAGCTTGTCAATCGCACACAGAACTGGCATCATGGTGTTAAAGGGACAGCATAATAATATTGCCTCTTCGTCACTTGAACAAGTCCAATACATGTTTACATTTTGCAGTTGTTATATTAACCTGTAAACATTGCACAGTTCTTTCAATGTCAACTAATTTACCTCACCTCAACTGTTTTAAGCACACAACGGAGAATTTTACAAACAAAATACTGATTGGACAACGCAAAATGTTAAACTTATTTGGAGCATTGTCCAGTTACAATATGCTAGCTGGCAGTTAAATAAAGAGAAAAAAGAAGACAACAACAACAACAGGTCAAGTAAACAAATCAACACAGAAAGTGAGACATACTGATAGACATTTGCATGTACAGTTGTTACACGTGGAATAATTCACCATAGCAAAGAACATAACGCGTACTTATACAGCAAACAAACGATCAGTTAAAATCTGCTGGATTCATGGACTGCAGCAAATACGTTTCCGGTTACTAACTTGTTGAAGGTTACGGTTTCCTCGGAGTAAAGTTTCTACATCCCCATGGTTGTTATGTAAGGAGGGAGTAATAACCTGGTGTTTTACATCCAGTCAACTGGTACGGTTACAAGGAGAACAATGAAGCTCTGCAGATATTTGTATATTAGGGCAATAATGTAAAATATGTTGAGATGTTTCATTTGGGTAGCCATATATTCGTGCTGAATCGATTGTCAGATTCCTCTTCTTAAGATCGTAATTATGGTTACTCATTACTCAGAAGATATTCTGCTCTTTTCGTTTTCCTGCAGAATAGTAGGGCTGCACAGTGGTGTAACAGACGGACAGATATCGCTTAAAGTAAAAGTCCAAGGTTTTTAAGTATGCAAAATGACCATAGAAATGATTGACAAATGAGTCACTAGTTTCAGATTTAATGAAATAAAATAAATTTTGTTTAATTGGGTTTCTAATCAATTTTATTTTCTGTAGGCTTCCCCGAAGTGACGTCAGTCTGGGGAGTCAGTGTGGTTGCCATCTTAGATTCTTCAGTAAACTGTGTATGTGTGTGGTCGACAAAAAGTTAACTATGCCGGCCTACTGTGTTGCCGCGAACTGTAACAATTCGCAGACGACCCCAGGTATAACAATGCACGAGCTCCCGCGCAATCGACCAGCAGTGAGGCGAAAGTGGATTAAGTTTATACAATTCAAACGAGCTGACTTTCTTGCTGCACCGCATCACGCCCATTTGTGTAGCGAGCACTTCAGTGAATGCGATTTCGCAAACCCCATAGAATACCGCATGGGGTTTGCTTCGAAGCTGACACGATGTTCAGGTACTCTTTCAAAATCCTGCCTGACAGGCTCAAACTGATACGGCTGTATCCTTGTGGGTCTCTCGGGCAAAGTATCAGTTTCGTCTTCGGAGCTCGAGTTGGCCATTTTGCAGCGACTCCCCAGAGTGACGTAGTAGGCATATGGTCACGTGATTTGTGCGTCATGGCGACTCTTTCGGTACGACAGAAAATGCCCTTTTATTTTCTTTCTTTTTTTCCCTTTTTTTTTCTTTTTTCTTTTTTCGTGCATTTATAACCCTCAGATCACAGTTTCACCTACATCATCGTTCTCAGCGAGCTTTAACGGAAATCGTGTCAAAAATCACCCCTAACCTTGGACTTGTCCTTTAAGCTTACTAATAGAGGGTACTTTCGTCTACATTTCCCGGGACAGAGCTACAACACAACGCAGTCAACTTTATTGCTAAGTGTCAAGATCATCGCGCATGGAATGTAAGAAAACACTGTCAAATTATCTTCGCTTGTTATTTCCGGAAATCGTCTATTGCTATGTCATCCTAGATCCTACACATCAGTATGGGAATACATAAGCAAGTTCTCAGCCCATGTGGAAACCTGGGCCCATATGTATTAAGAGTAACTAAAGGATACGGGCGGATAGCCTCCAATCTCGATTAGCGAAAGAATCCAAAAGTCCGGCTCTCGGTGCAGGGAGAGAAATCAAGCTATAACTTTAACCGCCTTTAGGCCAGCCGGATAGTACTGTCTGCGCTGCACACACGACGAGTATTTTCAGTGTTGTCACAGCTTAGAAGATAAACGCGATTAAGGGGTTTATTAGCTCTTCATACATATGGATCCTAGAAAGTTGTGGATTCTTTCATATTGAATACGTTCTGAACCCCGATAAAATGTCGATCTTAACTTGATCCACGTTCACAACTTGTCCTCAGTACATCCTGCATATGCCTGTACATTGCACTTCCGTGCCTGTGTCAACAACGTTAACGAACAAAAGAAAATGAGTAACAGGACTCGGTCCTGTTTTCTCAATACCACAAACCTCAAATCTGAGACCCATTTGGTGTGACTCAGAACCACACTTGATCAGATGCAGCTTCCATCAGCCAAACATGTAAGACAAGAGAGAGTGGCTCTCCTTCAAGCACTTCAGACCGCAGTCGTCTCCTTCGACGATCGCTCTTCTGATTTCTTCCCTGGAATTTTCCCGCTGTGGAAATCGTTGCATCAGCTCTTTATTCAAAGATACTTGTCGTTGGAGAAACAACATCCGCCATTCTCACGGACTACTCTGTCTACAATATCCAGCATTATATTCTGCTGGTCTTCCATCGGTTGGTTTGCTTTGAAGACGACTTTCCTGCGCCTTGCATTCAGATTGTCCGCAACCTCCTTGGAGGCGTCATCTGCAAACATTGGCTCAAGGCCACAGAAGACTAAGACCACGAACTTCAGGAAGTGGTATCCCAGGAACTCTTGCAGCCACTTGTAGCTATTGTCGTTGGCACTAAATCCGAGGTTAGCACGGCAGCACAGGAACACAACTTGAGGCCCTAGAGTGATCTCTTGCAGAGCCTTGGTGAGCTCATGGCGAAATCCGCTCTCCGTTTCGCTTATCATTCCCGTCAATTCTGTCACCTTTAAGAGGAGAAGAAGTAAGCATCCACATCAAATAACTAAAGGTCAGAATCTGAACTAAAACAGTCCAGAGCGAACGGCGACGGATAAGTCAAAAGCGGACAACTCAAAGAAGAAAACAATTCCCCAGTACGTTCGACTGAAGCGTATAATTATACACACACACACACACACACACACACACACACACACACACACACACACACACACACACACACACACACACACACACACACACACACCTCCACCAGTAACGTCGTAGTTACCTCAATACGCCGTCCATTCTTTGTCATGTGCTGCCAGTCCGACCTTTTCTGTGTTTTATCCACACTTGCCTGGATTGCAAGTTTTTTTCTCACCAAAGATGGCGTTGGCTACAGTACTCTTCCCGGACACGCTTGGTCCCACCATCAAAACACGGATGTTACTGCAGATATTCACAAAACACATATGAATTTGTAAGAGGAAGTTTAAATATACGTGTTATATAGACCGAGTGGCATGGTCGTAGGAGAGGCCACTATATTTATCAATAAAAACCACTACACAAAAGAATTTAAGGGTGAGCTTTATTTCATGTATCAAGTTGTAAAATTTATATAGAACAAAATATTTATAATCCTCAACCTAAATTTGGACTGGCAAGGACTGGCACAAGATTTAGACAAACACTCAGCTCTGTCACTGTTATTCATTATCGTAAAATGAACTCAACATCGGGTGGGGGTTGGGTGGGGGTGGGTGCATTTGAAAGCGTCTAGCTTAGTTAGCAAGTTTAAACCCAAAGAATCTGAACTAAAATAGTCCAGAGTGAACGGCGACGAATAAGTCAAAAGCGGACCACTCAAAGAAGAAAACAATTCCCCAGCATGTTCCATTGTAGTTCAGGCAAGTGAAGACAAAACACAGCACGTGAAAGCCGTTTCAGTTCTAACAGTTTGGTACGACTAGCTAGACTAATGGTATTTATTGCCTCATTTCTGTGGTTTTTGTAACCATGCCTCTGAGACGACGACTCGGCGCTGTTGACAGAGGGCGGGTGCTGGCGTGGCTGAATGATGGAGTAGAAGTGTTGGAAGTTGGCAGACGTCTTGCAGTGACCTACGCAGTCTTTCAAAGACTGAGACACCAATTTGCCAACACCTGAAGTGTGGCAGAGAGAAGGCCTACTGGGCAGCCCAGGTCCACCATCAAGTAGCAAACGGTATTTTATTGTCCTCGCGTCCCTTTGGAACAGAGCGGCGACCGCGAAGTGAGCTGTGGGCAGCAGGCAACGTCAACGTCAGTGACCAGACCATCCGCAACCGGCTTCAAGAAAGAAACATCCGTTCAAGACGACCAGCAGTCCGACCTCCCCTGAGCCAGGCACACCGTGCTTCTCGTCAGGCCGGGTCTCCACGTCATCTGCCATGGACAAGGCAACACTGGGCCAGCGTGTCTTTTCACTGATGCATCTCCATGCACCCTGTCCTTCAACGGCGATACAGAGTCCGAGACCTCAAGGAGAGCGCTTCCATGACGCATGTGTGAGGCAGCACGGTCGCTATTGTGGCGTGTCACACGTGGTGTGGGCTTCGGCTTGAACCATAAAACATCCCTGCACTGTGTCCAAGGAATTTGACCGGTGTTGGCTACAAGATGACATTCTGCAGCCCTCGTTCTGCCAGCACTGCAGGCCATGAGTCAGGGCGCTATCCTGCAGGACAACGCCGGTCCCCATCAACAGCGTGTCCTTTATAACGACTTCCTGCCGCCGCAGCAAGTCACCAGGCTGGGTTCGCCAGCACGGTCGCCTGATCCATTGAACATCTCAAGGATGTGCTGGGTCGACGAATGCAAGCCACTGACCCACCCACCACCTTATGACCTCAACCGGATATTCCAGATTTTGCAGCAAGAGTGGCGAGTGATCCCTCTGGAGACTCTGAGGAGGTTGGCAATGTCCATGAAGCAGTGTGGCTTCGACCGAATCCACGGCAACAGTGATCACACGCGCTTCTGACTTTATTCAGTTGTAATGATCACATTAAATTTTCTGGCTTTGTCAAACATGGATGTGTCCATTTAAATGGAAATTTCAACTCTACGGAACTGATGTTTGTTCATGGAATTGATTGAAATCGATCAACAAATGAATGAAATGAAACTGCTACTGATTATTTCTGTTTGTGGGTGTGTGAGTGATTTACAAAGTAGCCCATCAATTCTTTTGAGTAGTATAGTTTTGATCGATGATTAATTACCCTCTACGAACCTCGCAATGTGGTAATTTTGGCGATGGATCAATTTGTCGGTCGATCTCCGTCACTGGACCCCCTACTCTATAATTATGCAAACAACCAACATAGGGATCCATACACACGGGATCTCTCTCTCTCTCTCTCTCTCTCTCTCTCTCTCTCCATACCGAAGTCCAAGGTAGAGTTTTTTGCGCAGGGTGAACACGGGAGCCGGTGTTTGAAGACTGTTAGAAGCATCAGAGCAAACCGCGTTGTTCACCATCGTCAGAATCTCCAGAATGTCGTGGCTAAACAAAGACAAAAACATAGAACATGCGCGCGGCCTGCTGCTCCCGGAAGATAACAAGGTATGCTAAATCTGGCTAGGCATGCGTCATCTGAGTAATATGCTTCCCGTGCATCGGTGTGAATTGCAACTATCAAACAAACACCATAATTCTGTGGCCTTCTTCTCAGGCACGGGGAAAAGTTCCCACCTTATACAGCCTGAAGGCTCTCAGGGAAGGAAGCGATACAGAAAAAGGCTGATTAGCAGCGGCCTATAAACTTGTAATGAAATTATATATTGAAAGCGACACACAGCCTTTCCTGAAACATGACTTCTCCGCAAATCGCTGAAGCATTATTTTTCCTGTGGCACATAGGCTGTTCCAATGTTTGGGTGGACACGATTGTGTAATAT
Organism: Alviniconcha strummeri; assembly: GCA_963584105.1. NCBI lineage: Eukaryota > Metazoa > Mollusca > Gastropoda > Provannidae > Alviniconcha > Alviniconcha strummeri. The sequence goes on along the minus strand of CAUZXP010000375.1, from coordinate 64,192 downwards.
CATTGGTATATGCATTGTCAAAGATGATATGTACACTACTAGTTATCTCCATATTATCCTCTCTTTTAAAAAAATCAGGACTGCTCCCTAATTTAATTCTTTGTATGGATGTAGAGACACAGAGAGAGAGAGGTCATTCGCAATGCTTACACGTGAGCGTATTTGTCCAGATACTCTGTAAGTCTGCTGAAAAACCTGGATCCTTTGCTCTTGTCTGGATGTTCGTACGCCACATACTCCAAAGCTGTGGCGTAGCCCAGCAGAAAATCAGCTTCGTCAGGAATTGGCCACTCCTGATCAGAAAGGACTCTGTCCGCATCGGTCTCTGATTCTTCTACGGCTTTTGCGCCTGAAAATGGAAACAATCAAAGGACATTTACTGAGCAAACGAATCATAATTATATGCCGAAAGTCTCAAACATCACTGACCAGTATGTCCTATTCGATTCGATTTTTAAAAAGATGTGTAAGCCTTCAAATGAACTATGAATAATAATAATGAGAAGAAGAAGAATGTACATTTATGATGTACTCATCAACGCCCTGAGCGCTCACACGATACTTAGTAACCTAAATACAATATTCAATACACACGTAGAGCACAGTCCAACCAAAACAATGATTGTAGCAGAAACTGGGTATTAATATTAGTTGGGGCGGAAAAACTGTGAGAAGAGGAAAGTTTTCAGTTTGGTTTTAAAAGATGACAGGGTTGAGCAGTGTCTAAGGTCTTGCGGGAGTGAATTCCAAATGTGGGGTCCAAAGCAAGAAAAGTGTGAAAGCCATGAGTTTCACACTTTTTTTCACATTCTCGAGAGCGGAGAATAGCGCTATATAAAAGCAATCATCATCATCTTGCGTTTGTAATGCTGGATTTTTAGCAAGCGGGTGACAGAAGAAGAGCGTACTTCTTTTCTAAACAAACAACTTTTAAATCCCAAAACAAGCCGCCAGTCAGACAAACAATAAATACATTGCACGGAACTAGCCTTATTTCTCAGAACCTGTTTTCTCCAACAGACAGAAAAGATCAAACCGAAAAGTAAAAATTGCACATATTTATGAACGATTTTATTTTAAGATGCCTAGCAGAATCTTTCTTTGTTTAAATGAGTATTTCGAGAGAAGAAAAGCGGGAATAACTGTGCGGAACAGTGGTAAAGGCAAACTCCAAGCACTGGTTTACGGCACCGTTCCTCCAACCACTGCTGTAACTGGCTACGTCATAGGTTTCCGTAACGTGAAAGTTATTCATTGATGCTCAGACAGCAGTATGTTTGTAGCAGTCTACTCAGATTGTATTAGGCGCTTCTTTTCTAACCGTCCACATTGGTTACGCCATCATAAACAAAACCAAAAATCGTTTGAATCTAGATGGAACTCTTTTTTTTTCTTCTTCTTTTTTCTTTTTTTTTTCTTTTTGCACCCGGAGCAGACGCGCCTCATGTTTACGTGCGTACTTCATAGCTATGTTGCTTTCACAGTCTTATTAGTAGCCAAACTCCAAGCGCTGGTTTACGACATTCTTCCTTCAACCACTGCCGTATTTAGTTACGCCAAAGGGTCCAGAAAACTGTCAGTTAATGAGCGGTTTTTCGTTGGTGCTCAAACAGTAATAAGTTTGTAACAAACAACTGAAATAAAACAAGGCGTGTCATTTATAGCCGCCAACAAAGTTTACACCAGCACAAATAAAACCACAATCGTTTGAATCGAGACTGAACTCTTTTTCTTTACCCGGGGTGGATGCGTCTCATGTTTACGTGGGTGCTTGGGCGCTAGGCTGCTTCCACAGTCTCATTAGTACCCAAACCTTTCGGAGGGCGCTGACCGTGTCGGTGGACAACTACGCGGAGATAAAGAGTGCCCCTTCAGTGGCGTAACTAAAACTGGCAGAGTTTGGAGGAAGGTGCCGAAAAGCGATGCTCGGAGTGTGATTAGTATCCGCACATTCGTCCATCGACGCTATCAGCCGTCCGAAGTAACTTGATGCTTTACTTACTTCGGACGTCACTGATAGCATCGATTGGTTGAAGTGTTGCATTACGTCCACAGAAACCCTAGGTTTATTAGGGACGGGAGCCCAGGACGTCCACCTCGACTTTTACACAGCTCCTGAGCTCTGATACACAGCTGCGCGGAGATAAACTGTGCCCCTTCAATGGCGTAACGACTTCTGGCAGAGACTGAAGGCAGAGATTGAACAAAGGTGCCGGAAAGCGAGGCTTAGAGTGTGCGGTAAAGATCGTGGTTCGCCAGCCGCACGAGGCTGTGAGCCGGTTTGGCCTAGAGGTAAGGCGTTAGGCTGGTAAGCAGGGATACCTCGGTTCGATTCTGCTTCGAGTCTCCTTTCTCGTTTTCAGAAGTTGTGGTTTGTGGACACTGTCTTGTGACTTTGTCCCTCACAATAAATGAAACATTAAAATGGCTCTCATCGCTGTCCATCTTAATGCAGGAGTGATTCTGGTGGTGACAGTGTTGCGATAGGTATATAATCTCCCTCTCCCCCCCACCTCTATTCCACCCCACCCCCTTTCTCCCCATCCCTAATAATAAGACTTGTGGTTTCTGTGGACGGTGAGCACCATGTTTACTTACTTACTATTTCGCACGAGGCTGCCTCTTTGAAGTTTGCCAGAAGAGACACAACCGTTCCAGCTTCTTTTTCCCGCATCGTTGTGGAACAGCAGCACGCACGTGAACATCGGGCGCGTTTGCTCTGGGTAGCCCAAAAACTGTCCCGTATCGATTCGAACGATTTTGGCTTTATTTGTGCTGGCATAAACATTGTCAGCAATTACAAGAGGAACGTGGCCAGAAATTGAGTTTTGTGCGTGGTTGCTTGCTGCCATTGAGCACCAATGAAACACTGTCAAGTAGCTGGTCTTTCTGAAGGTATGTCGTAACCAATTATGGCAGTGGTTGGAGGAATGTAGTCATGAACGCGATTATCACAAATAGTACGCAGATGACACACAGTTGTCAAAGGGAGCTCGTCCATATATATCCATTCCAGTCTCTTATTTCCGACGTCCAGACCTGCATCCAAAGTCTTGTAGGCTGGATGTACAGCAACAAATTTAAACTAAATGCAACAAAGATTGATGCCTCTACCTCCGGCCTTAGTTCGGTTGGCAGAGATGGTGCAGACATAGGTGGCAAATGCATACCTTTGAAATTTTCAGCTAGGAACCTAGGAGTTCATCTCGATCAGACATTGTCTATGCGACCACACATCAGCAGTGTATGTTGTACAGCATACCTAGAACTAAGAACAATAGCTACAATCCGACCATACTTGACTCAGAGTGCAACTGCCCAGCTCGTTTTATCAGCTTGACTACTGCATGAGTACTCTCTCTCTCTCTCTCTCTCTCTCTCTCTCTCTCTCTCTCTCTCTCTCTCTCTCTCTCTCTCTCTCTCTCTCTCTCTCGCTCGCTCGCTCGCTCGCTCGCTCGCTCCTCCTCTCTAGTAGCAATCATAAAACAACTAAAGCACTGAAAAGCACCAATGCACACATTTCACAAGTGGGGGGCGGGGGAGGGGAAACTGCAAAAATCCTACTGGCAGAAAGCTAAGGAATAGCAGCAGTCAAGCCTTGTAGGCTAGATTACAGCAACAAGCTTAAAGTAAATGCTGGGGGGAAAACCGACAAGGGAGTTAATTAGTGCTCGAAAGACATCACACAACAAAAATCTGAATCGCCTTCGGTAACTCTAATCTGGCATGCGTGTAAATACAAGGTACATAAACTCCAACAGAGGTACATCCTTTGTATTTATTTTCTTATAAATGCAGAAATAAAGTGCCGCAGAGGTCCATCCTTTTTTCTTCTTTTTTTAATGAATGCAGAAATAAACTCCAGCAGAGGTATTTATTTTCTTGTAAATGCAGAATAGACCGAAGTTGTTCCAACTGCCTCCACGTTGCTTCTACCTTCCGTCTTTGTTCGGTTGGCCGAGACTGCAGACAAAGATGACAAGTGCATACGTTTCAAACCTTCAGTTAGGAACACACTGTCTATGCACCAACATATTAGCAGTGCCATTTCTGCCAGTTGGATTTCTTCTTGGATTTTCTTCTCCAGAGTCAATCAACTTTCTGTGCTGACTCTTATATCGGTATCCGTCATTCCGCAAAATTGCCGGTGGCAGATTGCAGCAAAACACATGTGCACCCTTCGTAAGTGGCTTCGAATAAAGTGACACTGTAAAATGGCACATAGTGGTATGGTGACCCCGACGGGTCTCCTTAGGACGAACAAAGTGTTGAGGTTTACAAACAGCCTTGATAAACTCCAGAGGTACGTACCCACTTTTACAGTCACGGAGGAAGGACGAAAAAAGTGGTGGGGTTTACAAACAGTCTTGATAAACTCCAGAAGTACTTAACCACTTTTACAGTCACAGAGGAAGGACGAACAAAGTGGCGAGGTTTACAAACTGCCCTGTTAAACTCCAGAAGTACGTATCCACTTTTACTAGTCACAGAGGAAGTCTGCCGAAGCGTACGAGAAAGAAGGGTTAGTTACCTCCCTGCATCTCGCCCTGATATGACCGTAATGGTTGACTGGGCGTCAAACACCAAGTTACTTACTTACCTCCCTGCATTCGCGCGCCACGACAGGCGTCCACGAAAAACAGCTTTGGTTTTCCCGCCAGACTTTTGCAGTTGGAAGCACATAACGGCGACGTCAAGTCACGAATGTTGACGACTTCATTGTCAGTGCCAACGATGCCTTCCTGTGTGCCGTGTGAAATGATGCAGCAGACAAAACAGCTGTAACGGCTGTGATCTAAACTGGCAATTGTTTCGAGCTTGGTCTTCATCTGATGAGCTGAGGTTTTCAAAGTCGTTTTCAATTATGAAGTCCAGTTTCTTGAATGTTTCTACCAGTTTTTCTGGAGGAGGAAAATAAATGAAACTGAGGGCATTTGTTGTCTTCATCTGTTGTTTATTCGTGCAAGAAAACAATAATAATGATAATAACAACGATCATTTTGTGGACTATTTTTCCATTGGAACGCACTACCCATTACCAGAAAAGCAAAGAGAAAAATACCCAAACGTTGTTGTAGTTTATAGTCAAGGAAAAGCAAAATTAACAATATCGGTATCCATTCTGCCCGTAAACACTCAACTCAAGAACTGAACTTTTCACCCTCACACCCCGCCCCTCCCCATATTCAAGCTTTCAGGTATGAGAAATAATTGTGTTTGAACCTGAGTAAGTTCACTGACATGATACTGTAGCTACACAGGGATACGTACAGATTTGCCTCGACCTCAAATTTCCGAACTGATTCGGCTTAGCACGTCCAGAAGTGCCGGCGCGACAGAAGTGGTGGGCACTGTTGTTGAGTGGTCTACTTTTGTTGCGCCAAACGTATACTTGACGCGACAAAAAGCACGTTTGGCGCGACAAACAGCACGTTTGGCGCGACAAAAAGCACGTATGGCGCGACAAACAGCACGTTTGGCGCCATAAACCTCATAATCGTGGCCGCTACCGCCAGTGATAAAAGACATAGCTATATTTATTAACAAAGGTGTAATATGAGTGAATTTACATGGAATGCGAATCCAACTTCCGTGAATAAAGATCTCTTCTGAGATCAAAACACACAAAGTTGGTGTGTTCTTTTAGATCAAAGGGCGAAACAAAACAATGAGCAGACATTCGGGCAAATGCCTTTTGGAGCAACAAACGCACAAAGAGTAATGGTGTAACGACAATGCTAAGGTATTTCAAATCAATCTGTGTTGAGTGGAAGCTGGCTGGCGAACAGACATTTTCAGAGTTTGAATTCACACGGTTATACCAATAACAAGTAGCGGAAATTGCCTACCTCTGTCAGAACGGCCAGCGTTCAGAGGGGCATATTTCTGGAACTTCGTGTTAGTGATGAGGAGAACTTGTCCTTGAACGGAAAGCAAGACAAGCACTGGTCATAACAGCACCCAGGAAAACGTTCTTTCTCTTATATTGCTCGGACGCTCTTGAACACCCTTCCCACAGACATCAGATTTTCTCAGTCAGCTTCCTTCAGATCCGGCAACACTCAAGACTTATTTTTCTGTAACAAGACAATGGTGTGTGTGTGTGTGTGTGTGTGTGTGTGTGTGTGTGTGTGTGTGTGTGTGTGTGTGTGTGTGTGTGTGTGTGTGTGTGTGTGTGTTTGTGTGTGTGTCTTTGTATGTGTGTGTGTCTTTGTGTGTGTGTGTGTGTGTGTGTGCGTGCGTGCGTGCGTGTGTTTGTGTGCGTGCGTGCGTGCGTGCGTGCGTGCGTGCGTGCGTGTGTGCGTGCGTGTGTGTGTGTGTGTGTGTGTATGTGTGTGTGTGTGTGTGTGTGTGTGTGTGTGTGTGTGTGTGTGTGTGTGTGTGTGTGTGTGTGAAGAGCAGGTTATAATCACATGAATATGCTTAAACTGTTGTATGGAACGTAGTAATTAGGCGAGGGGGTAGGGGGCGGGTGGGAGTGCGTAGCAGACGACACAGCACGAGCTGCGTTGTTTCTCGTGGCAAGTCACATGACCTGCACTTCGCCAAGCATGGCGGCTCAGAGCAAGAACGAAACGGAAAACAAAACAAACTTCCGGCGATCTTGACGCCGTTTGGGCATGCGGAGAGCGAAAGAGAGTTGGGATGGTGATGTTGTCAGCTAGCAAACGGCCCAAGCGATGAAGAGAGTGGCTGCTCTTGGAATTGACTCGAGAACTGACGCCGATCGGGCCAAAAGAGCCTACAGGTAGATCCAAGTAGAAGTCTGTGCATGTGTGGACAAATACCCCAGGACTGCTGGAGCACAACAGCGTATCCTCGCACTGGACGAGTGGTTCACGTGCAGATCATCCAAATTCCACCCAAGTTGTTTGGGACAGAGTTCAAAGAAAGCGCTTCGTTTTCTAAACCTAACTAAAACGGATGCTTACTCTTAGACTTAAGAGTCTGGGTCAGAAGAAGAGGCTCCTTCCTTGAACTAGTTGAAGTCTACCTTGTTTCGTTTCAGTCATTCACAGTGTATGTTTTTATTAGCAGCATGTTGTGTCTAACAAGTAGGCAATGGTCATCTGATTTTTGAGGTTGACGAAGAATGGCACTTCCAAGATAACAAATGATGACTAATTGACTATGAACATGCTTGGAAGAAGAAGCGATTGAAATTATAGACAGAGAGAAGAAGAAGAAGCACACACCCACCCGCGCGCGCACACACACACACACACACACACACACACACACACACACGCATGCATTAATTTACTTTTAAACTGCTCACTTGGTTTGGCATTCACTTTCTGATCTGAATTTATTATTTTGCAAGTAATTATCAGAACTGGCAGCATATAACAGCAGCAAGTGTCCTAGCTCATTTGTGTTGTACATGTATGATGATACCACTTGTTATCACAGTCTCTGTTCCAAGGACTGAACTGTTTGAAGTAACAATTAACTTATTAAGCTCAAAGAGGATGCTGGTAATCACTGGGCCATCTGTGAGACTTGACTTCACTCCTGCTATTTGTCACTGACAGTGACACAATTTGGAGTCTAAAGTGAAAATAAGATAAAAGGAGGATTTCAAAGCAGAATTCACTATTTTAAGTTTTTATTTTGATCTCTTCAGCCTGCTTGAAAAAAAGCTAGTCTTCTTGGACAAAGCATCTTTAAGCTAGTTATCATTCCTTTAACTTTAATGGCTGCTGCACAAAATGAAAGTACTTTAAATAGTCTCCATGGGAGAATCAGAACAACAAAACAACCACCATGGGTAGAGTCTACTTCACTTCTTTGTCTACTCTTTTCAGAAAGATTAGAACAATAAAAGAATAAAGCTTATGATGGTGACAAATAATTTATTCTTATCTTGCCTGCATTTTTATGCAGTTGCTATGCAGTGCTAGATTAAATTAATACAGGTAAAGTCAAAGATGGTTGCTTATTTGATGCAAGATATACTTTAAAGATTACAAAACCTGCTTCAGATGAAGTGCATACCAAAATTGTCAGATGATACTACATGTATACATACATTGTATGCGAAAAGGTCTTTCACTTTGATGATGACCATACTTTCAACTTTGTCTGTACCATAGTCTCATTAGAGTGGCCTGGGGGAAAATTCATCCGCCCAATTGGTTAGGGGAAATTTGGACAAAGTACCCCTGAGATGCAGGACAAAATTCCCCAAACTTGGTTGAAATTGCCCCAAATCACATTATGTCTGAAAAAGAATATTTTATTTCATATTCATGAGATCATATGGATATTCATGTTGTAAACTACTAACTAGTCTATGATTGGTCGAAGGTGTCTGCAAACCACAACCAGTTTGTGTTGGTTGAACCAAGATGACAAAATCATGTTTCGAAGTGTGCATGTACATCAGACATGCTTGTTTTAATGTTTGGATGAATTTCTCCCAGGCCACCCACCCTAACCAAGTCCTGCAGATCAGAATTAGGTTGCCTGTTGGACAAAATGAAATTTTACTTCCACAGTGTTCAAGGAACAGTACTTCCTGTGCTGTGTATAAATGTCTGGTAAATTATGTTTCATTTTGTGTTCTGATCACTTTAATTATAGTTTAAAGACATTTTTTGTTGCATTTTTGCCATGTTGTTTTCTGTATTATAAATTGTATTCTACATATATCACACATACAGACATGTGGACACGATCGTTTTATATATTGTTTAATTTTTATTGATTTTTACTGTGTACTTAGTGAATAATGTTCAGTACAAATGTCCACCCATCTGCACTCAGGAAACAGTAT
>CAUZXP010000375.1:38944-55213 GCA_963584105.1 Alviniconcha strummeri | reverse complement strand
GGTTGGCCGAGACTGCAAAGAAATCTTCAGTTAGGAACACACTGTCTGTGCAACAATACATTAGCAGTAGCATTTCCGCCAGTTGCATTTTTTCCTGGATTTTCTTCCCCAGAGTCAATCAGCTTTCTGTGCTGACTCTGATATTGGTACCCGCTCCACCTCGGGCAGAGTTCCTGCAGTTGTACGGAAAAGATCCCGGTCACTCTGCCAAAAGTGCCGGTGGTAGATTGCAGCAAAACACACATGCACCCTTCGTAAGTGGCTTCGAATAAAGTGACACTGTAAAGTGGCACATAGTGGTGTGGTGACCCCAACGGGTCTCCTTAGGACGAACAAAGTGTTGAGGTTTACAAACAGCCTTGATAAACACCAGAAGTACGTACCCACTTTTACAATCACGGAAGAAGGACGAAAAAAGTGCTGGGGTTTACAAAGAGTCTTGATAAACTCCAGAAGTACGTGTCCACGTTTATAGACACAGAGAAAGGAAGAACAAAGTGGCGAGGTTTACAAACTGCCCTGTTAAACTCCAGAAGTACGTATCCACTTTTACTAGTCACAGAGGAAGTCTGCCGAAGCGTACGAGAAAGAAGGGTTAGTTACCTCCCTGCATCTCGACCTGATATGACCGTAATGGTTGACTGCGTCAAACACCAAGTTACTTACTTACCTCCCTGAATTCGCGCGCCACGGCAGGCGTCCACGAAAAACAGCTTTGGTTTTCCCGCCAGACTTTTGCAGTTGGAAGCACATAACGGCGACGTCAAGTCACGAATGTTGACGACTTCCTCGTCAGTGCCGACGATGCCCTCGCGTGTGCCGTGTAAGCTGATGCAGCAGACAAAACAGCTGTAACGGCTGTGATCTAAACTGGCAGCTTCTTGGAGCTTGGTTATCATCTGGTCTGCCTTGAGGTTTGTAAAGTCGTCTTCAGTTATGAACTCCAGTTTCTTGAATGTTTCTACCAGTTTTTCTGGAGGAAGAAAGATGAAACTGAGGAATTCTTCAGTGGTTGTTTATTCGTGTAAGGAAACGATAATAATAATTATAATCATGATCTTTTTAGTTTTTTGTTGTTTTTGTTTTTGATGGGTTGTTTTTGTTGTTGTTGGGTGTGGGTGTGTTTGTTTGTTGTTGTTGTTTTTTTTGGGGGGGGGCGTGTGGGGGCGGGGGTGGGGGGGTAAACTCTTTTTCTATTGGAACACACTGTTACAAGAAAAGCAAAGACAAAAAATGCCCAAACATTTTTGTAGTTTACAGTCAAGAAAAAGCAAAATGTACAAGATCGGTATCCATTTTGCCCGTAAACACTCGCCTCTAAACTGAATGTTTCAAACCGTTCCCCTGCCCCCTACCCACCTCCACGCCCCCCCCCCCCCCCCCACTCTACCGCCCACAACCGATGTTAGCTGTCATAATTATGAGACTGGTTACGCCAACATTTGGTCGCGCCAAACATCCCTCCAAGTCCACACTGGCGGTGGAAAAAAAGAAAAGAAAAAAAGAAAAGAAAAAAAAAAGAAAAAATGCTGTAGTTGCCACAATTACGAGAGTTGTCGCACCATGGACGTTTGGCGCGCCAAGTCTGCGTTTGCTGCGATGAAGGTTTAGGCGCGACAAAAGTTCTTCCCCCACCGTGTGTGTGCGCGTGCGTGCGTGCGTGCGTGCGTGCGTGCGTGCGTGCGTGTGTGTGTGTGTGTTTGCGTGCGTGCGGGGAGGGGGTTGGGTCCCCGAATCTAAATATTAACTTTGTATAATATGTGCTTCATTCATATCATTAAGTACGGTTCATGATGATAAATAATAAAAATCAAGTTTATATGTGTAGTCGTTGCTTAAAACACTTTTTTGAACCTTACTTCAATTATTTTAGTGCACAGTCATCTGAGAACAAATTATGCCACCAGGCTTTTACTAGTTAGGAGTATACATGCCGTTTGCTAATTATCCTCTTCACAACCTGCCCTGAGTTTTCAACACTAACGTTACCGTGGTGCGGGTTTGTTTTCGTTGCACATCTGTTTCTCTCTCACCGCGAGTATTTCTAACCTGGCACAAAGGTCCAGTTCCGCGTCTTCTAAACAGTGAAGCACCAATTATGTATTTTACCTGGATTAGCGAATAACAGTTTTTTTTCTTCTTCTTTTTTTCTTCCAAAGAAAACCGACAGACAACTGAATGTTTTTTGTTTGTTTTTATCGTGCCTTTTTATCGTGCCTTCTCAAAATAAGTCCCCTGTTTTTGTTCCCAGACACACCTCATTTTCTGTTTGATCGCCATGGCTTCAGTTGTCGCACTTGATGTCGCTTCATCTGGTGATATGACGTGTACAATCGTTTTCCAAACAAACCAGTGCGTTTTTGATGTAGTTTTTTGGTTGTTGCTGTTGTTTTTTAACTGTTCATCACTTGTTGTGGTTCGAAAGGAAACAAAGCGCGCTATTTCAGCATCCGTCTGGTGTATTACTGCCCTTCAGTATCACAGTTACAGTTGATCAGTTTTCCCTAATTTAAAAAAAAAAAAAAAAAAAAAAAAAAAAGAGAGAGAGAGAGAGAAAAAAAAGTTACATTGTAGAAGACACTAAAGGTTTGCCACGATTAAAATTATTAATCAGTGACATGTAGACTGATTATGAACACACTGACAGATTTGCTTCGGCCTCAAAATCTCGGCTTAGCACGTCCGCTACTGGCGCGACAGAAGTGGTGGGCACTGTTGTTGCGCGGTCTTCTTTTTGTCGCGCCAAGCGTACGCTTGGCGCGACAAACAGCATGTTTGGCGCGGTAAACCTCATAATTGTGCCAGCCACCGCCAGTGATAAAGGACATGCTATATTTGTCAACAAAGGTGTAATATGAGCGAATTTACATGGAATGCGAATCCAACTTCCGTGAATAAAGATCTCTTCTGAGATCAAAACACACAAAGTTGGTGTGTTCTTTTAGATCAAAGGACGAAACAAAACAATGAGCACACATTCGGGCAAATGCCTTTTGGAGCTACAAACGCACAGTTATGGAGCAACGACAATGGTAAGGTATTTCAAATCAGTCTGTGTTGAGAGGAAGTTGGCTGGCAAACAGAGACATTTTCAGAGTTTGTATTCACACGGCTATGCCAAGAACAAGTAGCAGAAATTGCCTACCTCTGTCAGAATGGCCAGCGCGTAGACGGGCAGATTTCTGGAAATCCGTGTTGGTGATGAGGAGGACTTTTCCTTGAACGGAAAGGAAGAAAGCAAGACAAGCACTGATCATAACTGCACCCAGGAGAACGTTCTTTCTCTTATCAGACACTAATTCTGTTACAGCCAAGTAAAAGCAAAAGGAATATTTCTTGGTGTTGGCTCGTTCATTCATCACCACTACCACAGCTATACAACAACCATACCCCTATTACTAAAACGAGCCATGGCGCCAAGTACTACGTATTTAGTGCTAAGCTCTTTCGCACATACACGCCAGTAACAACCATAATAATAATTAATAAACAAAAAGACATTTCATTTAAACATTTACGAACAGTCATCGCGTAAGCCTACAAACATCACATAGATTAATATGTCATAAAATGCAACAGCTACTACTACTATCAACGACAACAACAAAAATTATTATAGAAACCCAGTTTACCCGTCTACACGTCCCACATGCTCTAAGCCTCACTTTAGGGCACTGTTCATCGGTGTTCATCGGAAGGCTGTCGTAGACAGACCGATACTTGGGGGTTGCTCTGTCTGTGACTGTGATTCTGTGTGTGTGTGTGTGTGTGTGTGTGTGTGTGTGTGTGTGTGTGTGTGTGTGTGTGTGTGTGTGTGTGTGTGTGTGTGTGTGTGTGTGTGTGATATTACTCTTGACTTTTCTGTTTTTCGAAGAAGTTGTGATGATTCGCCCAGTGAACAGCGAATACTGTACTTTAAGTCCACACTACATCTTGTAAATGATCGGTCAGTTTTACGCTTAAACTCTTCTACAGAATGTAGTAATTAGGCGAGGAGGTAGGGGGTGCGCGGGGTGGGGGTGGGGGGGGGGAATTTAAACTGACAAGTACGTTGTTTACTAGTACGCTACTTTGCTTTGACACTAATGTCAGGTGACCTATATTCCGAAACAGCAATTATTATAGTTTCCCTTGTCACTGACTCGATCGACCAAAAGATCAGCTGTAGCTTTAACCCCCAGCCTCGCGTGTCCATTGCTCCCTCTGTCGTTGCTGCCACTCAGAATCCCTTCCACGATCTCAAAGTATCAACACTAGCTTCTTCTGTTGGAAAGTTTTTCGCCTTTTGCCCCGTGCGAAGGTGTTTGCGTCAGTGTACCGCGCAGGGTAAGGAGCTAATTCCAAGCAGCCATACTCTACGAAACAAACACAACACATTCTAGTTACAACTTTGTTGTTCATAAGCAAATGCTCGAATTAAAGAAACTCAGGTATGACAAAGCGATTTTGCCGATACATAGGGCTTTGTTTTTTTTTGTGTGTTATAGTGTACGCACGAGTAATTCATCTGAAATCAATCTCCACTAAAACGTTTAGACACCACATGATTTGACGAAACGTTATTATATTTTATGACGTTGTTCCTAACACTATTTGTCCAAATCAAGGTTTTTATGTTTTATTAAGCTTTTTGCCCCTGGGGGCTAAAAAGCAAAGTTACATTCGCACAAGACATTCCTGATAAACAAGTGCATGAGTGCTAATAAGAAATTACTACCGCACTTTATACATTAGACAGAAACAAGCGCTCAAACACAAAGTTGTAAATATATAACTAAGGCGCAAAAAATAATTTTAAAAAATAATCTTTTTTCGTTGTGTTATGCAAAAATACAACTAATAAATCTAGCAAGCTTAACATTCTTAGATTCTGAAGTGATGTTCATACGGCTACACAATTTGGGCACACTTGGATGATGTGTATAATATTTATCAACATACTTAGTACGGTTTCTTTTTATATTTTCATTGGAACAGATAAGCAAATAATAAAATTCATCTCCTACCTCACCACTGTCACAAATAGTACATAATTATTATTTCGTACCTTGGAATACCTAACGATCGTCTGTGCTTGATTTGTAGTCTATGGTTACTAAGTCTAAATTTCAGTGCTCTTAACCTTGTGATATATGGGAGATAGGTTAAATACTCCTCAAAGGACTTTTGTTTTCTTCCCCTTTTTTAATAAGCCATAATTAATATAGAAACTATTTTCTGCTACTCTACTTTGTCATTCCTGTATAAACTGATCCCTTAATCTTTGCCTCAATATACGCTTAAAACTTTCGATGGACTGAACTTGGTTACACCAAATACAGGACAATCCTAAACTATCTAGCAACGAATGCACTTCCATAAGCATGATACAACTTTGAGCATAGCTGAATGATACATTGGACATTCGCGGTAGCTACTCATTCAGGCAGGCCTAAATGTTCTGACAACCCCCCCACCCCACCCCCTTCTCTCTCTCAAATGTCTCTCCAGGCGTACGTTTGCATGACACGATACACGTGGTATTAGCTGCTCTTCATGACTAACATAATAAATGTGAGAGACGTTACCTAGAAAGCTTGAGAGAGAGAGAGAGAGAGAGAGAGAGAGAGAGAGAGAGAGAGAGAGAGAGAGAGAGAGAGAGAGAGAGAGAGAGAGAGAGAGAGACAGACAGACAGACAGACAGACAGACAGACAGACAGACAGACAGACAGGGACCGAGACCGAGACCGAGAGACAGAGACACACAGAGAGAGACAGGGACAGACAGACAGGCAGAGACAGACAGACAGGGTTACCGTACCTCTTGGTTGGGAGTTCATGTCGTACAGTGGAATGTGGGCCGGGTTGTAAACCGCCATTTGGTAACCTCAGGTTCTCACGTTTCAGGCTAGGCGCGTTATGAAACGTTTATCATTAATTTCACGCTCAGTAATACAGAAACGTCTGAAATTTGTACATGTTCATGTGAAAACGTCACACAGAAAACGTCAACAGTAAAGACAGAGAGAGTCATACGGGCCTACATCTATGTATATGTAGGTCTATAGCCCTTACCATCGCGCGTGGTACTTTATCACGACTGTTGTCAAGTATTAGCCACACTACTGGCCGTTTGGAACCGAGACAATGGCATCAGTTTTTGCAGGCGTTAACTCTACCATCAGCATGCAGCCATCTCCATGAGCTGCAACGTTTGGCGGAATTCACTGGCTGATCAGCCGCTTAAGCCCGCTCTTAATTGGGCGAACTGTATGTATATGTTCGCCTAACATACTTCGGACAGTTCAATGAACTATAATTCGTTTCTTAATTGAACTTTTAGTTCGCCGATCATGGTTCGGACAGTTCGACGAACTATACTTCGTTCTAAACTGGCTTATAATCAGATGCAAGCTTCGGCCCGAACCTGCGGCAGAAGCGCAGCAGATAGCATGATCCAAAATGTAGGCTAAAGTCAAGTCAATATACTTTAATCATCCTTCACAGGGTAAATCAACTAACTACTATATCATTCTGGTTCCAGAAACAAGGCTGCGCCTCCCACAAGTCAACAAATAGGGCAATTCCCTCTAAAGCGAATGAAGTATTGACAGCGTCATCCATTTTTATTTTTATTTCTTCCTCATCCACAGGAGAGCTGTCTTTGCTCTTAACCATCCCAGAACATGTTGAGCGAAGCTTTTGGGACCCCGAATATAGCTTCGTCGCAGTTGAGAACCAACTATGTTCGCCGAACATTTTTTTAGGTTCGACGAAAATCCCGAACTATGTTCGCGAAGCAAATGTTCGCCTAATTAAAAACGGGCTTTAGGGGGAGAGAAAACAACGACAAGAAGAAGAAGAAGAAGAAGAAGAAGAAGAAGAAGAAGAAGAAGAA
The DNA here is from genome assembly GCA_963584105.1 of Alviniconcha strummeri. NCBI lineage: Eukaryota > Metazoa > Mollusca > Gastropoda > Provannidae > Alviniconcha > Alviniconcha strummeri. The sequence goes on along the minus strand of CAUZXP010000375.1, from coordinate 48,336 downwards.
GAAAAACAAGAACAAGAACAAGAACAACACACACACACACACACACACACACACACACACACACACACACACACACACACACACACACACACACACACACACACACACACACACACACACGCGCGCACGCACGCACGCACGCACGCACGCACAAAGAGGCACACTGACTCCCATCCCCTCCAGCCCCCATTGCATTTTGACTGCCAGTTGTTTGTTAACTACTCATTTTTATGCACCAAGTCATGTGTAATATAGTTTGGGTTCTTAGAATGTGTATTTGCTGTTTATTAAGTAAGTAAGTAGGTCAGTCAGTCAGTCAGTCAGTCAGTCAGTCAGTCAGTCAGTCAGTCAGTCAGTCAGTCAGTCAGTCAGTAAGTAAGTAAACATGGTGCTTAAGTGTTTATTAAAACGCAGGATCGAGCTAAATCAGTAGCCGATGCCTCGCTCTCTAAAGTAGTAAGTAAACATGATGCTTAACGTCCACAAAAAGCATAAGGCTGATTAGGGACGGGGAGAGGGGGAAATGTGGGGTGGGGATGGGGACATTATTTACCTATCGCTACTCTGTCACCACCAGAATGACTTCTGCATTACGATGGCAGCGATGAGAGCCATTTTAATATTTCATTAATTGTGAGGGACAAAGCCACAAGACAGTGTCCTCAGACCACAAATTTGGAAGAGAAAGAAGAGCCGAAGCGGATTCTAAAAAACCGAGGTCCCTCTGCTTACTAGCCTAACGCCTTACCGCCAGGCCAAACCAGCTCTCCCCCCCCCCCCCCCCCCCCACTCTCTCTCTAAACAGGAACAGGTCTTGTTTTATAACTACCGTTTGCACTTTGGCACTGCCTTCTGCTTAGTAGTGAATCGTTCTTTTTACTCGATTAAAGTAATTCTGAGTCGATTAATGCTTTACAGTATAATATTTGGTTAACTGACTTCGTGTTTAGGGTTTACGTTGGGTCGAAATTAAGTACTGTGTACTGTAGAAGCGAAGTTCTGTTAATGGACTACCCGATATCAGCGATGCTTCTAAAAAAATCACGCGCCCTACGAGGAAAGTCACGCCGACTGTTTTGTTGCTAGACTGTGAAAACGTCTTGCTGCTCATACAGAACGTTGTACTGTAATTGTTATGCACCATTTTAAGCGTCTGAGCGCGCACTTTATTCTAATGCGAGTTTTATTAATATTAATGTTTTGTAGACTTTGGTAGCAGCAATTTAGTTGTACGAATCTGTATACAGACAGGCACAAGCCACGCTTCCTACTCTTGTTGTAAAAACAAGTAAGTCATGTGTGTATACTCTGTTTACACGGTTTAAAGGATTGTAACTTCAGCTTCCATTTTTTTTTTTTTTTTTTTTTTTTTTCATCATTTTTTTTTTCATGATTTAATCAGTCTAGTTATTGTTGAGAAAACTGTATTTGTACGGGCCGATGAAACACAAATGTACATTTTGGTCGTCCCGAGGGCCGATTTAATTGTAGCGAGAACGTGTTTCCTTTGCGGCCCGCGCAGCACTGTAGTCTATACGTGCGAGTGACCCCCTTTTCCCCGTCCCTAATAAGCCTTATGGTTTCTGTAGACGTTAAGCCCCATGTTTACCTACTTACCATTGTGAGTGTGCTTAAAGATTACTGCGAAATAAACCCTGATTGCTGTACGCCTGCAATCTGCTGTGGACTCCTCTTTGCCTGACTCCACTGCCTGTCGCATTCTTTCTACCACTGCGCACCTATCACATAATTATGTATGGACACCAGATTTGGAACTAGCAACAGAAGGGAGCTTAATATCTTCAGTTTAGTGTCTTCAGAATCACACTGCGTGTAACAACAAAATGGCTTACACTTGTAATTGTACATTTGTTGTCAACAGTTCCAACATTTTAAATCAAAGAAAAACAAAAACAAGAAACAGTTCCTAATCAGCCCCTATCATGTCTCTAGTCTATGCTGAATTCGCGCTCCTGCTTTTCTACCGCTTCTGTTCTATATAATAAGCCTTAGCTTCTGCTCGGACTACCATTCCATAGCCAGTTCTATCCTATGCTGAGCAAGCAAGCAAACATGGTGCTTAACGTCCACAGAAACCATAAGGCTTATTAGGGACGGGTAGAATGGGAAATGGGGTATGGAGGTGGGGGAAGAGGGAGATTATATACCTATCGCTACACTGTCACCACCAGAATGACTTCTGCATTACGATGGCAGCGATGAGAGCCATTTTAATGTTTCATTAATTGTGAGGGACAAAGTCACAAGACAGTGTCCACAGACCACAACTTTTGACCACATCATCAACACACACACACACACACACACACACACACACACACACACACACACACACACACACACACACACGTGCGCGCGCGCGACCACACACACACACACACACACACACACACACACACACACACACACATCGAGGGAAGGGAAAGACAGATTATAGTGTTGCTAGCAAAGGGGTGACAAAACGTGCAGCAAGTGGACCTTTCGGCACGTTTTGTCACCAGGTAGTGACAAACGTGCCGGAGTGACAAAACGTGCAGGCAATGCATCAAATTTGACATGTTTTGTCATAACGTGCCGGACTGACAAAACGTGCCGCAACAGGATTTGTAGTCCACTCGCAACACTGCCCGTTCGCCTGCATCTCTCTTTCTCTTTCCTGTCTCTATCTCCCTCTCGCCTTCTTATTGTTTAAATGCTGTGTGTGTGTGTGTGTGTGCGTGCGTGCGTGCGTGCGTGCGTGCGTGCGTGCGTGCGTGCGTGCGTGCGTGCGTGCGTGCGTGCGTGTGTGTGTGTGTGTGTGTGTGTGTGTGTGTGTATCTGTGTGTGTCTGTCTGTGTGTGCCTGTGTCTGTGAAATGTGCTTGCAAGCACGTGCGTTTTAAACAGACGGGGAACAGATTGGAACATGCAGGAGGCAATCTATTTCATGAATGCTTAATTATCAGCAACAACTGGCATTTCGTCTAACAAGTTGGGCGATGTTAGTTGTACCAATGCTCATGCGAAGGACGTTTGTCGAATGTGAAGGGCGGGCGCCGCAAGCCTAGCACATAACGGCCACCCTGGTCCACAATACAGCCTAGCTACCCAGGTAAACACTGTAGCCACACTCCAAGCACTGGTTTACTACATCCTTCCTTCAACCACTGCCGTATTTAGTTACGCCATAGGTCCCAGAAAACTGTCAGCTAAAGAGCAGTTTTTTGTTGGTGCTCAAACAGAAGTATGTTTGTTACAAACAACTTAGATTATATCACACGTTTGTTTTATAACTGACCATGTTTATTACGCCAGCTCAAAACAAAACAAAAATCGTTTCAATCGAGACGGAACTCTTTTTTCTTCTTCTTTTTTTACCCGGGGTGGAGGCACGCGACTCATGTTTACGTGCGTGCTTGGGCGCTAAGTAAACATGGTGCTTAACGTCCACAGAAACCATAAGGCTTACTAGGGACGGGGAGAATGGGGGTAAGGGGGTACGGAGGTAGGGGAAGAGGGAGAGTATATATACCTATCGCTACACTGTCACCACCAGAATGACCTGCATTAAGATGGGCAGCGACGAGAGCCCTTTTAATGTTTCATTAATTGTGAGGGACAAAGTCAAAAGACCGTCTCCACAAACCACAACATTTGAAGAGAAAGGAGAGCCGAAGCGGTATCGAACCGAGGTCCTTCCGCTTACCAGCCTACCGCCTTACCACTAGGCCAAACTGGCTCTCTAGCTTGGGTGCTAGGTGATAATGAAGTGATGCTTAATGTCCTCAAATGTCAATTGGCAGGGACAAGCTGTGACCAATTCCGAAGCATGGTTCAGTATAGCTTTACGTCCACGGAAACCTGAACTATGAAGGGCGCTAGGTTGGTGAAGTGTTGCTTAATGTCCTCAAATGTCAGTTGACATATTAGGGACAAGTTGTGACCAATGCCGAAGCACGGTTCAATAAATCTTTACGTCCACGGAAACCAGGGGCCTTAACTATGAATCGGGCCTAAAGCGGTAGGCCGGCCTAAATCTCAAGGCTATTGACAATGGCCCCAAAATGGTAACCATGGACCGGGACTACACCAAAGTCCGGGCCGAACCTCGGGCCTAAACAGCCGATATTTAGGCTAGCGATTTCGCTGGACTAAAGGCCGTAGGCCCGGGACTATGACTGCTTTTGGCCTTGTTATGCTTGGAAAGTTGGTTTTTCTTGTTGTTTTTGTTTGTTTTTGGCTGAAGTTGCGTCTTTACGTCTCAGTGAATCCAGCGTATTCTCTCTCATTTTAAATATTTTTATTTTCTTTCGTTTACATCGTCAAATGAGTACTAGATGTTCGTCGGCCAAAGCTCTTTCATTTTGGAGGGAAGAAAGGTCGCACTCGCCGAGCGACGCCGGCATAATGACTAATTAATGTGATCGTATGATTTAATGTTCGCAAATTATTATGCCAGCAAGTTTGCTTGACGTCTTACATTATCACTTGATTTATTTTCTTGTTATTTAAATTCATCTGCACAGCGTAGGCTACCTGATTTCACAGCGTCCACTCGCATTTCTGACAAGTTCAAAATGGCCGACGTAGCAGACGATGCTACGGTTACTCGATTCAGTAAATGAGAAGAAGAATACTCCATCGAAGATGTCGATAGATTAGCGTTTTTACGAATAGTGACCTCGTCGAGATCGCTTGGGTGTTGCAGAAGTAAAACATGGGCGAATCACATCCAGAATCGGGGCCTGCTAGGCATGCCTTCACCTAATGTTTACGTTTACCGATGTTTGCGCGTACGAAATACGTCGCACGGAAGTGGACGAAGGTGTCGGTGCGCATGTCCAGATGGGATTACCCCGTCTAAAGTTAGCACAAGCGATGACGCGTGTGATGACCACTTTCTTATCTGCGCGAAGTCAGAGACTCTGTTGTCTCGACCATTGTCCGCGTCCATGTATACGAACTTTGCCTAACTCAAAGTCTCGGACTCTAAAGTCAGGAACTTTGGTTTCGGCCTGGCCTACCGTAGTCCCGATTCATAGTTAAGGCCCCAGGGGCCTCCTTAACTACGAATCGGGCCTAAAGCGGTAGCCGGGCCGGCCTAAATCTCAAGGCTATTGACAATGGCCCCAAAATGGTAACTATGGACCGGGACTACACCAAAGTCCGGGCCGAACCTCGGGCCTAAACAGCCGATATTTAGGCTAGCGATTTAGGCCCGGGACTATCGGATTGCTTTTGGCCTTGTTATGCTTGGAAAGTTGGTTTTTCTTGTTGTTTTTGTTTGTTTTTGGCTGAAGTTGCGTCTTTACGTCTGAATCCAGCGTATTCTCTCTCATTTTAAATATTTTTATTTTCTTTCGTTTACATCGTCAAATGAGTACTAGATGTTCGTCGGCCAAAGCTCTTTCATTTTGGAGGGAAGAAAGGTCGCACTCGCCGAGCGACGCCGGCATAATGACTGATTAATGTGATCGTATGATTTAATGTTTGCAAATTATTATGACAGCAAGTTTGCTTGACGTCTTACATTCTCACTTGATTTATTTTCTTGTTGTTTAAATTCACCTACACAGCGCAGGCTACCTGATTTCACAGCGTCCACTCGCATTTCTGACAAGTTCAAAATGGCCGACGTAGCAGACGATGCTACGGTTACTCGATTCAGTAAATGAGAAGAAGAATACTCCATCGAAGATGTCGATAGATTAGCATTTTTACGAATAATGACCTCGTCGAGATCGCTTGGGTGTTGCAGAAGTAAAACATGGGCGAATCACATCCAGAATCGGGGCCTGCTAGGCATGCCTTCACCTAATGTTTATGTTTACCGATGTTTGCGCGTACGAAATACGTCGCACGGAAGTGGACGAAGGTGTCGGTGCGCATGCCCAGATGGGATTGCCCCGTCTAAAGTTAGCACAAGCGATGACGCGTGTGATGACCACTTTCTTATCAGCGCGAAGTCAGAGACTCTGTTGTCTCGACCATTGTCCGCGTCCATGTAAACGAACTTTGCCTAACTCAAAGTCTCGGACTCTAAAGTCAGGAACTTTGGTTTAGGCCTGGCCTACCGTAGTCCCGATTCATAGTTAAGGCCCCAGAAGGCTCGTTAGGACGGACAGCCCAGGACGTCCACCTCGACTCTCACACAGCTCCTTAACGCTAACGCTCCTGCGCTAGGTTGCTTCCACAGTCTTATCAGTACCCGAACCTTTCGGAGGGCGCTGACCGCGTCGGTGGGCAGCTGCGCGGAGATAAAGAGTGCCCCTTCTGTGGCGTAACTAAACCTGGCAGAGTTTGGAGGAAGGCGCCGAAAAGCGACGCTCGGAGTGTACATTGTAGCAGAGATACTACAGCAAGGGGATAGCCAAGTGAGCGAGCCGTGTCACGATAAGCCTGTAAACGGAGTGGCGCAACGGGCGGGTGGTTGACGGATCAGCGCGTAACCGTAACTTTCTGTAGCTAAAGCCCGTTCTTAACTGGGCGAATGTTTGTGCGCCGAACATACTTCGGACACTTCGACGAACTATGATTTGTTTCTTAACTGAACTTTAAGTTCGCCGAACATGGTTCGGACACTTCGACGAACTTTACTTCGTTCTCAACTGGCTTGTAATGAGATGCAAGCTTCGGTCCGAACTTGCGGCAGACGCGCAGCAGACAGCACGATCCAAAATGTAGGCTAAAGTCAAGTCAATATATTTTAATCACTGATCCCCCACAGGGTAATTCTACTAACTACTATCTCATTCTGGGTCCCCGAGACAAGGCTGCGCCTCCCACAAGTCAACAAACAAACAAAATCCCTTCGAATCGAGTGAAGAACCTAGCGACACCGTCATTCATTTTTATTTTTGTTTCTTCTTCATCCACACGAAGCTTTTTGAACCCCGCAGTTCGCGAAGAAAAGTTCGCCCAATACTTCCAACTAGGTTCGCGAACAAACATTCGCCCAATTAAGAACGGGCTTTAGATTGTTTCGATGTTAAAGTGCATTTTACGCTTAGATCATACATACCACAATGCCCGTTCAATTCTAAAGTTATCTGCTATATAATATCTTCAGTGTTGAGCTCGCGCAGCGGGGAATAGCGCTATAGAAAATGTATGTATTATTATTATTATTTATTATTCTGAGATTTTTTGTTTTGTTTTGTTTTTGTTTGTTTAATAGTAGCTTACGCAGCATTGACTCCTACGACCTTTAGTCCCGGCAGCGAAATCGCTAGCCTAAATATCGGCTGTTTAGGCCCGAGGTTCGGCCAGGACTTTGGTGTAGTGCCGGTCCATGGTTACCATTTTGGGGCCATTGTCAATAGCCTTGAGATTTAGGCCGGCCTACCGCTTTAGGCCTGATTCATAGTTAGTAAGGCCCCTGGGGCCTATGGCGTAACTTGAAGACTTGGTTTTCCTGCCCAGCAGTGTTTTCTCACATCTTTTGGTCCTTTAACTTACGAAATTCTTCCACATTCATTTCTAAGATGATGATGAGTTGATGCTTAATGTCCTCAGATGTCATTTGACATATTAGGGACAAGTTGTGACCAATGCCGAAGCACGGTTCAATAAAAGCCACATACGTAAGGTGTATGCGTGTTTTAGCTGTAACCTGCCACCTGCACTTTTGGCAGAATGACCGGGATTTTTTACGTGCTACTGTGGTAACACGGGGGTGGAACGGATACCGAAATAAGAGTCAGCACAGAAAGTCGACCCTGGAGAAGAAAATTCTCCCGCCGTTCCAGCAGGGATTCGAACCCGCGACCTTTCAATCACGAGTCCGGCGCTCTAACCACTGAGCTATCCCCGCCCCCTCATTTTCTAAGGGATTTCACTTGGTTTTTAACGCCCAGTCAGTCATGACGGTTATGACAGGACGAACGTAATTACTGTTCAGAGCGCAGGGCTTTTCACAACACTGTGAAAGAATTAGAAGATTAAACGAGGCTTACTTTGGTGAAAGGTGTAGTTTGTCAGAACTCCTGTCTGTCAGTCGCCCTGGCATAACCGTGCCGGTTGACTGGCGTAAAACATTTTTTTGCGGCGAACCTAGTTTGTGTTATTCGTCGAATGTTCGGATTCCCAAAACGCTTCGCTTAGGGTGTTTTGGGAATTCGCCCAGTTCAGCGAACTTTGCTTCTGATTGGTTGAGAGCAAAGAGAGCTCTCCTGTGGACAAGGAAGAAAGAAGAATAAAAATGGATGACGGTGTCGATACTTCACTCGCTTCGGAGGGAACTGACCTATTTGTTGACTTGTGGGAGGGGCAGCTTTGTCTCTGGGACCCAGAATGTTACAGTAGTTAGTTGAATTACCGAGCTGTGGGATGGTAGTGGGATGATTGAAGTATATATACAGACTTGACTTTAGCCTACATTTTGGATCATGCTGTCCGTGTGCTGCGCGTCTGCCTTCTTCTCATTATAAGCCATTTGAAGAAACGGAGTACAGTTAGTCGAGCACGGACAGTTCAATGAACTAAAAGTTCGTCCGAGCTCAGTTAAGAAATATGGTTCGTCAAATTGTCCGAAGTATGTTCGGCGAACTAACACTAACAGTTCGCCCAACTGACTAAGACCGGGCATAAAGCATAAAGTTACTTACTCACCTGTCTGTCATCCAGCCGGAGGTGATACAAAGATAAAATGTAAGTACATGTAACATCAGAAGAGCCGGAATGCGCATGCGTTAACTATATCGGAGCGAGCACGTGACAGGGAAAGGGTGGTGTGACACTATTTCGCCAGTGATTATTTTTAGTTGACGGTATTTTTACCATGGGACCTGTACGTGTACATTATTACATGCTAATTCCAGGAAAGCACCTTGGGCTCCAAGCCAAACATGGACGGTAGTTGAATCATGCTGTCTAGAAAGGGTGTCCATGGGTTGCCCAGCCGGCTGCCTTGAGGACTGCCCGCCGATGTCTACCCCGGCCACCCTCCTAACCCCGGCTGACGAGGTGGACGCAGCTCGTGTGCTTTTGGCTGAGAAGACCCCTATAGCAATGCCTGCATTGTCAAGCGTGGTCTTGATCCACCAGGCTACTGTGATTTTCGACACTGGCCTGTGTGGCTTGATGAAACTGATAGGTACCTGCCAGCTGCACCTCACCCTAATGAGTTGTGTCTTTGCCAGGTACACTCCCCCCGACATAACCGTAATGGTTGACTGGGCGTTAAATACCAAGTTACTTACTTGCAAGGTACTCTCTCTCTCTCTCTCTCTCTCTCTCTCTCTCTCTCTCTCTCTCTCTCTCACACACACACACACACACACACACACACACACACACACACACACACACACACACACACACACACACATACACACACACACACACACACACACACACTGTGACACACACCACCGCATGCGCGAGCAAGTAACA
>CAUZXP010000375.1:0-38744 GCA_963584105.1 Alviniconcha strummeri | reverse complement strand
GAGTAACCAATTCTGGCAGAGTTTGGAGGGAGGTGCCGGAAAGCAGTCCTTGGAGGGTGTAGCAAACCTGGTGCTTTACGTCTACAAGAACCATAGGGCTTATTAGAGACTGACGGGGAAAAGTTAGTGGGGTTGAGGAAAACCATATGAATAGCGGCTCGTGCGCGCGCACGGACCCCCTGTGCCGTAGCAAAGACCGAAGAGACTACCAGAACAATAATGTTAAGGAGGTGGGGACCATCCCTGCCATTGCGAAGCACCGTGCCTTAACTACTGTTTTCTTTGCTAACTGCTGTTTAAACAGCGGCGGCTGTGCGGAGCAAAGTCAGTCACAAAGACGCGGGTTTCCGAGACTGAAGCAACTGTTGAGGTGGAACTGACAACTCTGCAGCCAGATAATCCATCCTGCTCAGTATGATCCCAGCTCCACGATGATGATGATGCAGAGCTTAATGTCCTCGGATGTCAGTCGGGTTGACATATTAGGCGGGACAAACTGTGACCAATGCGTAAGCATGGTTCAGTGTTGCTTTGCGTCCACAGAAACTGGCCATAAGGCTCATTAGGACGGGGAGCCCAGGACGGCCACCTCGACTTTCACACCTCCTGAACTCTGACCCCCAGCTCCACGTAGGTAGGTAGGTTGCTTAATGTCCTCAGATGTCAGTTGACATATTAGGGACAAGCTCAGACCAATGCCGAAGCATGGTTCAATATACGGCTTTACGTCCACAGACTCGAACCAGAAGGCTATCTCTGGTTGCTGTTGCTTCTGTTGTGTTGCTTAATGTCCACGGATGTCGGTTGAGATACCATTAAGGACAAGCTGAGACCAATGCGTGAGCATGGTTCAGTATTGCTTTATGTCCACGGAAACCACTGTAACTGAGGCTCCTTAGGACGGCCAAAAGCCCGGCATGCCCAGGACTGCCGGTATGGCCTAGCGGTAAGGCGTTAGGCTGGTAAGCGGAAGGACCTCAGTTCAATACCGCTTCGGCTCTCCTTTCTCTTCAAAAAGGTTGTGGTTTGTGGACACTGTCTTGTGACTTTGTCCATCATTTCCTACTGAAACATTAAAAATGGCTCTCATCGCTGTCCATCTTAATGCAGCAATCATTCTGGTGGTAACAGTGTAGCGATAGGTTTATATAATCTCCATCTCCCTCTCCCCCCACCTCCGTACCCCCTTCCCTAATAAGCCGTACGGTTTCTGTGGACGTTAAGCACCACTGATGTTCACCCGGCGACTCATAGTTCAGGAGCTGTGTGAGAGTCGAGGTGGACGTCCCGGGTGGGCTGTCCGCCCTAACGAGCCTTGTGGTTTTCCGTGGACGTAAAGATTTATTGAACCATGCTTCGGCACTGGTCGCAACTTGTCCCTAATATGTCAACTGACATCTGAGGACATTAAGCAACACATCATCAGCATCACCGGGCGACATCCTACGGTGCGCGGAAAAGCAATGCTCGGAGTGTCACGGGAGTGTCACGTGGGCCGGTCTGGCGTTGACTCCAGACGGCTCGAATGAGTTCAAACAGCGGCCGCAAGCTGTTACAGCCGACGCCGGCAGAGCAGTAAGTTCAGCGGGGCCCGGGTGGGGGGGGGTGGGGGGGGGGGGGTATAAACTAGGACCGTGCCGTGATTAGGCCGAAGGGTACCAGGCGAGATCAAAAGATCAAGAGATCTTAGAGGAGGGAGGTGGAGCTGGACCCTCACTTTTGCCCAGAAGAGATCATGAGTAGGGAGGTGGAGCTGGGCTGAGCAAGTTGGACATCTTTTGCTTTGAGTTGTCCAAGTTGTTCGTCAACAGCGGTGCAACGGACATTGTCTTAGTGACTCTGTCCAGCACAGCAGTTGAAAGAGCAATTGCGCAGTGCACAAGTCGCTGGGCAATGGCGAGGGGACACCGCCTTAACACTTCCATTGTTCTGGCGGCGGTCCACGGTCTCTCCGGTCTTTTTCGGGCGGTTTCCGCGGTCGAGCCAATCACCCTGGCCCTCTTTCCCACTCTGTCCCCGTCCCTAATAGGTCATCCCGCCTCCGTGGACGTTAAGCAACATAAAAGAAAGATTAGGCCGATGTCACAAAGCCCGCTTCAGTCAATCCACACTCCGAGCATTGCTTTGCGGCACCTTCCTCCAAACTCTGCCAGAATTGGTTACGCCACTCTTTATCTCCGCTTAGCTGTCCACCGACGCGGTCAGCGCCCTCCGCTGAAAAGGTTGGGCACTCACAACACTGTGGAAACAACCTAGAGCCCACGTCACTAAACACGAGGCGCATCCACCCCGTGAGTTCTGTTTCGATTCAAGCTGACCGTCGATTTTGGTTTTCATTTGATCTGGCCGCGTAAGCAACATAGTCAGTTGTAAAACAAACGTCTGATATAAGCTGAGTTGTTTGTAACAAACGGCTACAATTCAGTGTTAGTTTAGCACCAACAAAAAACTGCTCAGTAGCTGACAGTTTTCTGGACCCTGTGCTGCGTAACTAAATACGGCAGTGGTTGAAGGAAGGATGTCGTAAACCAGTGCTTGGACTAGTTTGCAGTCAGTCACATCAGCCGCAGAGCCGCTCAGGAGCTGTGTGAAAGTCGATGTGGCCGTCGGCTTAGTCTCCTATAGTAAGGCCTACGGTTTCTATGGACGTAAAGCAACACTCAACCAACCTGTCATTGGCCGACCGCCAAAAGCTGTTGAGTTTATAACAATCGCCGACGCCGGGCGTAACTGACATGGCTTCAGTTGTAACGGCCGTTGAATTACTACTGACCCTGTCAGTTTTGGACTAAGCAGTGATTGTCACGAGTCACTGACTGAGTTGGTTCGGCTGACAAGGCAGAATCTAAGCCGGCCATAATTCGCACCAGTCAGAAGATGAACTGAATCGTGGGGTGGACGGTGCAAACTACGCCGAATGCCGGAGCGGCGGCTTATAATTCGACCGATTCCGACAGTAATTAATCGCCTATACTGACTGAGATGGCAGTGGCGATGCGCGCTGATGCTCCAAAGCCGGAGGCTTAATTGGCTTGACGTTAATTTTATTATTATTATTATTTATAAAATTCGCGGCATCAGCCGCGGGGTGGCGGAGTGGGGGCGGGGATCCGAATCATGATCAGAGACTAGTGATTGATTCAGTCATGTTTGACTCGATGCGGATCCGATCGCTTTTATATAGCCCGTTTTAAATATGCACCGAAGTAAGCATTAAAAGCCATACTTTGCTACCAAGGCCGATGTCTTTCAGCTCAGATTACACACATATGTTTGACCCGACTCTACATAACCCGCACACAAGTTGTTTACAACACACAACCGTCTCCTTTGGAACAGCCTAGACCTTGCCAAGCATTTTCGAGAGCTATGCTTCGATTGATGCGCAAATATGGATGGAAATGCTGACTCCTGTTTGCAACAACCATGCACATGCTATTGTTATATCAGACAATGCGTTAGTTATGCATACAAAAATGATTGTTTTCTATCAGACGTTGTGAATAAAGGTAATGAAGCATCCCTAATTTATGTATATATAAAAAAAAAATACGGGCAGGGTAGAAAGACCGAGACTGGCGAGTCTCCAGATCAGAAACCGATCATTTACGTGAGGGGCTCCTCTGCGCATGCTCCTGATTTTGCTCGGCCTACATCCGTCTGGTGTGTGGAGAAGTAGTAAACAGCGCGTATCTTTCCGATTCCTTGAGAGCACTGCACTTTTTCCTGGTCACTTGTGTCAGCGACGAAGCGACAGCAAACGTCGATGACTGAGTATAGCAAAGGAAGGTTGAGAGACAGGTGAGGACGCTGACGGTGTGTGTTTTTGCACTAGAACTGAAAGATTGCGACTGTGTTTAGTGGAGTTGTTTGGAACACGTTTTCACTTCCACTTTTTTCCACGGCTACCTTGTCAATGTGTCAGCAGTAATGTCCAAAAAAGGATGCAGACTCAGACTGTGTTGCAGTATCGGCTTGTTTTGTTGCTTTATAATCCTTGGCGGCATGCTTTTATTTTGCAATGGCTTACGTTTTGTCTCTTTGTTCTGAAAGGGAACTCTGCATACTGCATTACTAGTTTACTACTACTAGAGGCACTGTTAGTGTTACACAGTTTAGTGTTACCGTAATCTTATTAATTTTCACTCCCCAAGTCTTAGCTCTGAGCAGCTTATATAATTTCACAATGTTTTAAACCTAGACTGACACTAGGAAAGGTATAATTCCATTGCATGTGGCATGAGCTGGTTTGACTTGAGTGTGAGTGTGAGCGATAGGCCCTGTTGGGTATACATACATGTACAGCCACTGATGGGGATCAAAACAGCAGACTGCAAAAAAGTTTAAGATTATAACTTAAAGGAACTCTCCTTTGGAGGCTAAACTTATCATGTGCTTAGAGGAGGTTAAACGAACATGATCCCCATTAAAAGGTTTGTGACTGAATGTGCTGTTGATTTTATAATAATTTTAGAAGAGGACTTTCCCAGACACTGTTAGTGTTACTTACTAAAACTAGTAAAAAAGCAACACTGTTTTCACCAGATCTTTCCCACGTTTTAGTATGACATCATTGATAGGATAGCGGAACTTCTCAGTTTTGTGTACCTGTCATGTTACATGTATAAATAATTTTGTCAACATTTATTTTTTAAACCAGGACACTGTGTGAAATAATTTCATTTTCCTAACATTTTCATGAGGAACAGCATAAAATACACAGAAATAAACTGATATTGTTTGAAATTGCTGAGATGAGCAATGAAATGATGTCCTACTCCTAATGAATAGTGTTCTTTCAAACCTGTTATCGATATCAGTTTATGTGTTTGGATCAGTGAAATGATGGCAAAATCATTTTGATGTCATTATGAATATGATATTGACCCACCTCGACCCACTTGGATCAGTGAAATAATGGCAAAATCATTTTGATGTCATTACAATATTGACCCACTTTGATAATTAAACAAATACTTTAATTATTATTATTACAGTACTACTACAGTACTAGCTCAGTAGTTTGCAACGGCTGGTCCATGAGCACAGGCACAGTTTTAACTTGAACTTCAGTGTTGTTGTTTATAATTATATCATGTGCATTGTTGATTTTTTTCTTCTGATTATTTACTCATTCTGTAAATAGTGTAGTGCACTAGTTCAGTAAATCTCACTCTCAGGGCTGTCACTTGGTTTCCCTTTCTGTCTTTCTACCTAGTCCTGTTAATTGTTATGTTGTTCATGTCATGTCATTTCTCCGTGAATGGTCCATTCTCTTATTTTCTCTCCAGAACATTCTCCAGTGTTTTCTGTTAAGAAATACTCCTTTTTGTATGGCACTTGTTTAGCAGCTTGGAGATTATTTAAGTTATGTTTTAATTTATATTTATGCTACTATGTATCGACTGTTTTGACAGATTTGACATTAGGAAAGGTGTAACAGCTGTACTACACAACTATAAGAAGAGTTGGGGAAATGTGCATATTACACATTATTAGCATCTTACCTATAAACTGCAGAGAGTTTTGTTTGTTTTGTGCTTTACTCATTTTCTTCTTATCCTGGAAATCATAAATTAAATCGTTACATAAATCTGTAGAATAATGGCTTCAGTGATCAGTGTTTAAAAATATATAATTCTTTTAGTCAAGAAGAAGAACCATTCAGATTAATGTATAGAGAGAACAAAATTGAAAGGAAACAACAACAAAACTCATCAGCATTTAAAAATGCCAAAAGAAGAAAAGTGAGCAGAACACAAAGAGAAAAACAACAACATTCAACCAAATGAAAGTCAGAAACAAACAACATCTCAATTCTCACACAACACTGTTGTCTAATCAGTGGTCATCTCAGTGGTGTATTGTTCCTTTGGCAGTCACCTCAATAACATGGCCCCAGTGGCAGTCACCCCAAAGGATGTCATCTTAGCAGCACCTTGTGGGATAAAAATGGACAATTTTCAGTGTGGAACCAGTGTTAGATTTTGTAAAGTTCTCTGAGCTTCCTTCACTAGACTGGTATTCCTCAGTAGTAGTTTAATGTATGGTTTGTAAAATTTCTAATCACATGGACAGACATGCTGAAGTTCATAAACATGCATGATTTGATAGTGCACTTAGTGAGTATTAAACTACTCATGTTGAATACTTCTAGTTCCGTGTGTATGCTGCATCCACTTGTTTGGACTAATTGCCATAACATGGCAGCACAGTTAGGAATGCACAGAAAAGAAAAAAGGGGTGCACGCAGTGATGCATGGAACTAAGCACATGTCTTCAGTGCCTGCGTGCATGCCTGCATGTACACATCATTGTAGCTCTCTGATGCATGCAGGCATGGAAAACACAAGGATTAATACATTCATGCACTGATTTAAATGCGCATGTTTACATGTGTTCAGGTACATGGAACATGACACCCCCCCCCCCCCCACCACCCAGTCTGTCTGTCTCTCTGTCTCTGTCTGTCTGTCTGTCTGTCCCTCTTTCACGCAAATACACACTGAATGAAACAGTCAGAGGGCTAGATCATGACTGATGGGATCTAATGACAGAAGTAGGTTTTATTTCCTTGTTGAGCTCTTGCTCTCAATCTTGAGGAACAGGCTAATCTAATTCAGTGCTGATGGGCATTTTGCTGTGAGTGTAACTGTAATACACCACCTCTGCAGGGGAATACAAGTTACTACCAAGGTGTGAGAGCTGACTTCATCAACAACAGGATTGTTACAATCTTAGCCTGTGGTGCATGCATGCAAGTTGTATTGGTACCGCAGTGAATTGCCAGGTAGGTTGCAGCATAGGTAGGGAACCTCTTGCTGTTGCACTGGAACTCTGCTGATGCTGGCTAAGATCTGGGCTCTGTTTACATATGAATGTGTAAATTTTTGTCTGTCTTTGCTTATGAGTGTGTAAGATTTGGGCTTTGTGTACTTATGAAAGGGTAATATTTGGGTTTTGTTTACTTATGAATGTGTAAGATTTGGGCTTTGTTTACAAATTATGAATACACACATGTAAGTTTTGGGCTCTGTTTACTTATGAATGTGCAAGATTGGGCTGTATTTGCTTATGAATGTGTAAGATTTGGGCTTTGTTTACTTAAGAACATGTAAGATTTTGGTTTTGTTTACTTATGAATGTGTAAGATTTTGGTTTTGTTTACTTATGAATGTGTAAGATTTTGGTTTTGTTTACTTATGATCTTGTAAGGTTTGGGCTTTGTTTGCTTATGAATGTGTAAAAATTTGGGCTCTGTTTATTTATGAATGTGTAAGATTTGGGCCTCTGTTTACTTATGAACTGGTAGGCGGCCATGCCCCTGTGGCTGTGCACATGCCACACTGTGTTAAGCTTGCCACCTGTCTCCTAACACAGTTTTGGGCTGATGTGACTCACATCTGTTTTGATTTTTATATTCACAACTCATAGCTGGGAAAGTCAGCTGTTGGCTCTGAAGAGGGGATGGGGGGGGGGGGGGGGGGGGGGGGTGAATTCAGTCAAAAATTGGGGTTAATGTATTACAGTAATTTACATTTCAACATGACTGGTTAGCTTCAGGCCTAATCAGTTCAATGACACTGATCAACACTGGCAATGCAAGTGAACAGTTTGGTCTGGGTCACTTGTACTTGTAGCAGTGGAGTAAATAAGCCACAGAGTGTGGGTTTATGTTGATCAACACCTGCAGTGCAAGAAAACAGTTTAGTCTGGGGATCTTATTTAATGTAATTTGCAGAGTAATCAGTATTAGTCTGAGGGTGGGGTTGTGATGATTTGGAACTGTTCAAGTATACTGTGTGTGTGTGTGAACATCAGCACGTAACAGATGGTTGTGTTGATAAGGTTTTTTGTTAACCCTCAGTGCGGTCTTGGGCGGATAAAACAGAGGTTTACACTTACAGTGTTTGTTTACTTAGTTCCCTGTTACTGGCTTATTTACTGATTTACTTCCCTGTTGCCTAGCTGGGTCAGTCACCAGTCCTGTTGGAAAAGTGATTTGGAGTGATGACTAGATAGTACTAGTAGATAATAGGGCTGTATCAGTGTATGTGCACACATCTCAAGTGAATGTTGTCATGCACCAGAATAGCCATTTTTATAGAGCCCACAGCAGCTGCTCTGAGGGTGCGTGAATTATATTCCCCCTGTCCTGAAGTAAAAAAGCAACTAAGGTGAGTGTCAAGAGGGCTGGGGAGAGTGAGGCAGTGTTAAAAATGGGGTGTTTATATCTATCTAGAGCTGTGACTGATCATAGTACTGTGCTGATGGGAGTGGGAGGGTATTGGGAGCCAGCCAGCTGCCAGCCCAAACTTATTTGTTGTGACATTAGAAGGGTGTTTCAGTTTGGCACAAGGGCAGAAGAACTCTCCCATAAACACTGCTGTAAACACTGCTGCTCCATTGCCTGAGGCATTGTAAAGTTTTTGTGGGGGGTGCTTGCTTAATAGTCTCAGTGTCTGTAGCAAACTTGCATCAAGAGGCCTTATAGGCCTCAGGTTAGGTTGCTTGTATTATATTGATAGCTTTTGTGTGTGTGTGTGCATATATATATATATATTTCTGTATTTATGCACATTGTGTGTGTGTGTGTGTGAGACTGTGTGTGATGGTAAGTACAAATGATTATTTGGCTGCCAGCTTTAACCTTAACCAGGTAGAACTGTGAAATCCATCATGTTACCCAGAGTCAGCCAAATGTATAGTAGGAATGGGGGGAGGGGGGTTATCTCCACCTTTTGGGTAATTTCTGTTTGACTGACAGTGTGACACAGTGACAGTGTTTTTATTAGACTGACACAGTGACTGTTTTTGTTAGGCTGCACTGTTACACGGTGATGTCTGTGTACAGTGACTGTTTTTGTTAGGATGCCCTGTGACACAGGTGATATCTGTGTACAATGACTGTTTTTGTTAGGCTGCAGTGTTACACAGGTGATGTCTGTGTATTTATTTTTGTGACCCCAGCTGGCATTGTTTGGGCCAATATATATTATAAAATTAGCTGAAATCGGCAGTTTCTTGACAAAAATGATTTTGCCAGGTTTGCGCAGTGTGAGTGACGCCACCCCAGCGTCACACTCACCGAACCTCTGTACTTTAGAGGAGAGAGTGGAAGAGGGTGGGGGCGAGGTTGCTGACATGAGGGAAGTAGGGGGAAGGTTGTAGTGTAGTGTGAAGGCCATTGGCAGCTAGTCTTGCTACCGGTAACACCGGGGACTTACACTTATTTCCACGGCCAACACATTTCTTTGTGTACCGAGCAAAGGCTCTTCTGTGTGCTTTTGGGGCTTGTTGGCTGCCTTTGACTGTGCCCCAGTTTCCGTGCCAGTGCACATGGGTCCCGTCTCCCCGCCGAGGCTTATTAATATGGTGTCAGTGGCTGGCTCAAAATGGGTTTGTGGGTTGTTTACCGGGGTGTTGGGCTGCTGACTGTGCCCCAGGAAATAGGATGGATCCAGTTGTGTAGAAAGTGGGATTCAAGAGCCAAGGTCTAATAGACTTTTAGGACCCCTGTCTCTGTTTCTGTCTCTGTGTCTCTGATTTCTCATTCTGTTCTTGGGTAGGCGTAGTGAATATTATACTCTACCTCTGCAAGTGATACATTGTTGAATACAGCATTAACCTTTCACCCCCCCCTCCCACACACACATTTTTGAATACAGCATAAACCTTTTGCCCCCCCTCCTTTCCCCCTCATCCCTCCCCCTCCCCTCCTCCTTCTCCCCCCAGTTGTACTGATGTGTTGGTTTTTGCTGGCTACACCTATAACTGGCCTGCTCGTTTGTTGCTGGGGATGTGAGCCGGTTTGGCCTAGCGGTAAGGTGTAAGGCTGGTAAGCAGAAGGACCTCAGTTCAGATCCACTTTGGCTCGCTTTTCTCATCAAATGTTGTGGTTTGTGGACACTGTCTTGTGACTTTGTCCCTGACAGTTAAAGAAACATTAAAATGGATCTTACTGCTGCCCTTCTTAATGCAGGAGTCATTCTGGTGGTGACAGTGTAGTGATAGATATATAATTTTCCTCTTCCCCCACCTGCATACCCCCTTTCCTCCCCCTCCTCCTCCCTAATAAGCCTTATGGTTTCTGTGGACTGTATATGAGCCTGTGACAAAAGGTTGTGATCTAAAGTGGGACACACTGCCTCAAAATCAAACTCCCAGTAAGCTATTTTCAGTCTTACCATTAGAAAGTGGTATGTTTCAAGTAACTATTTCCATCATCAAAAAATGGTTTTGATCCAAGTGTGTGCTGTATGGCATCAAAACTGGGGTCAGGTCAGGTGTGGACGTTTGTAATAATGGACACAGTGAATGTCATAATAATACAGAGAAAAACCATTTGTATGCAATTTTAATGCTTCTGGTGCATTTAAGTAGCTGCTAGTAATAAAATCAGAGCAGGCAGGACAAACAAATTCTGCTTTAAATGTAAGTATTATGTAATCACTGTGTCCAAATTTTGTGCTCAAGAATCTAGTTCTACAAATAATCATTTCAAACACAGAACAACTTCAGTAAAGTTTTCAAACAAGGAACACTTTATTTCATAGTATATACTGTAATGATAAATGCAAAAAAAAATGCAAGGCAGGAGGCATATTCACACATTCCAACTTGTTTAAGTGGACGAACGTAACACTATGGCAGTGGAAACAGTCTGTGAAAAACAAGATACTATTTCACCCAGACTGAACAAACAGCACACAACTGTAGTGAATCTAGGCACAGTAACAGTATGATATGACAGGTTAAAGGAGCGACTTTCTGAACATGCAGATCACATTAAAACTTTAGGACAATCCCCCCCCCCCCCCCCCCCCCCAAAAAAAAAAAACACACACACAAAACGACATCCTTTCAAACTAAACCTGTCAATCACTGTCAGTGAAAAACTGCTGCCTCACTTTGCACTCAGTGTCAGGGAAACTTTTTTTCTGTTTGCAATCAAGAAATCCCAATAAGTCCGGTGGTGAGAGCCTGAAGAACATGCTTCCTTTTTGTGTGTGAAGAACTGGATCCATACATGATTTTCTGCTTGGCACACTTCCAGAACCTGCCACAGTTATCAAAAGTAACAGAATTTAATACAGACTTGAATACCAGGGACAGACAGACATCATCTAATGTATGCTTACTAAAACTAAAAGAAAAACAACAACACATTAAAAATGTGATCAGGTCACAAAGTATGGCATCTTTAAGTCAGATACCTGTATTAAATTTTTCAGTATGTAAAAAAGGAAAACAGAAAAATGATACATGTACTTTGGACTGTAACAATCCTAAAGTGCCCTTACATACCAAAGGTCTTTATTTATACAAGAGCAGTGAAAATGTTTATAATAAATTGTAAGACAATCTTCACCCCCCCCCCCTTCCACCAGCCCCCAAAGTCGGCCTTCATGCACAGTTAATCAATAAAAATAAAAATAAATTTACAGTGGCAAGTCAACTATTACATTTAATGCGGAAAGGAAACAAAATTAAGACTGCAAAACAAAGGAAAGGGGGACGGGGGGTAGCACTGTGCCCATGTCACATTCACCTGCTACAAAGTTTACAGAGTACTTGTTTAATATGCACAAGCCTCCAGTTGGACGTAAAAGTTTGTAAACAACCACTTGAAGGGTAAGCTGTGAGCCATTTCAACTTTTAAATCGACCGCTTAGCTAAATCAGCAATAATTACAGACATAGACGGACTGCAGACTAACGTAAGAAAAGACATCTGGACACACGTAACACAGACACAGTCACAAACTGTGTCCGCAATCTGAAATTGCCCCCTTCCCGCCATAATACGATGAAGTAAACAAGGCACACTACCAGTGCCATTTATATCACTTACTAGTGGCTAAGAAAGCATTTGTTTGGGAAAATATATGATGACAGAAATTCGACACTTATGTGGGTCGTTTGTAACATTTAGGACGTTCGTAACAAAACAAAATAACCGGACACAGTCAGAATACTCACCGCCACCCCTTTGACGAAACCATTGTCAGCGACAAGCGGCCATGTGATGTCAACAGGAAGGCCAGTGGTAGTTTTAGAAGCGGTCAGCAGTAATTAGATGTTTGCGATGCCGATAAAATTTGCAAAAGGTCATTCGTAACAAATGGACAAAGTTTCAGATTTTTTACGTCTGGGTAAAAAAAAAAAGAAACACGGAAAGGCCCCCAGTAAAAACATCGACTGCTTTCGGTGCGCGATTGATATGCAAATAAGAGAAGCGAAGGTCCGCAGTGAATGCAATGGCGGACGGTAGCAGACGATCTTTAAACTTACGTGAAATTTGGACAAAGTCCGTTATGAACGGCCAGTGTATTTTCAATTTCGTTTTTTTGGTTATGAAACGTCACGCATGGCTTGCAATTCGACTGGATACTAAATTTAGTTTATTCAGTAGTCAAATGGTGTACAAGTTGTGAGGAATAGTTCAGCTGGTTAGTTGCGGTTTTGAGCTGAAGTCAAACAACCCACGTTGTCCCACTTTCCGGAAGCCGCTTTTCATCGATTTTCGTCAAGTATTTTTGTTTTTAATCCTCTTCTTGGTGACCAAAGCTGCCAATTTTTACTTTAACTACTCATCAATGCATACTGAATAAAAGCAACCACAGTTTCGTGTAACTCTAGTAAGACGAAAATAAATAGGAGTATACAAACATACCCGGGTTAAGCGGGAGCACCTTTTGTCACAGGCTCATATGTAAGCACCATGTTTACTTACTTGTCTCCTGTGGATAGATGGAGTCAGCAGTCATTTCCACTTTGTTCAGACTGCATGCTTTGTTGCTGGAGAGAAGTATGGGGCACTCCTGTCAAGTGTCATTGAATCAGTAACTGTTCTGCCTTCTGTGTTGCTGGAGGTAATGGCCACCCACTGTCACAAAATATTCTGCCATTTGTGTTGCTGGAGATGGTCATTAGGCACTGTCAGAGTCACTAAATTTTCTGCCTGTCTGTTGTGTTGCTGGAGATGGAGATAGCCATCATGTATTGTTACTAAATGTTTTGCCTTTTGTGTTGGAGATAATCATCACATGATGAACTATCATCACTGAATGTTTTGTCTGTTGTGTTGGAGATAGTCATCCGGCACTGTCACTAAACGTTCCATTTGTTGTGTTGCTTGAGATAGTCGTCATGTATTGTCACTAAATGTTTTGCCTTTTGTGTTGGAGATAGTCCCCAGGCACTGTCACTATGTGTTCAGCTTGCTTGCTGTATTGTAGGAGATTATGGTCATCAGGAACGGTCAAACACATTAAACTTTGTGTTGCAGGGGGTATTAAGCAGGCACTGTGAGTGTGACTAAATGTTCTGCAGTCTGTTTTTGGAAATAGACCTGTACAAGACACTGTGGTGTCACCAAATGCTCTGCCAGTTATGTTGGAGATAGCTTGCACCCTCACTAGAAAATAATCTACCTTTTTGTCACTGGAGAGGTTCAGTTATTGTCGCAAAGTGGTCAGCCTTCAGTGCTGCTGGAGATCTTCATCAGGCATAGTCATTAACTGTTTTGCCTCCTGTGTTCCTCGAGATGTTCATCAGGCACTTTCACTAGATTGGTAAATGGTCTGCGTTTTGTGTTTCTGGAGGCAGTCATCGGGTACTGTCACTAACTCTACAGGTGCATTAGGCATGTTCACTAGATTGGTAAATGGTCTACCTTTTGTGTTAGTGGAGGTAGTCATCAGGTACTGTCACCAAAACTACAGGTCCATTGTGTTGTTGGAGATGGCCAACAGGCCCAGTCAGTGACTGTTTTGCCGGAGAGTATGACCATCAGACCTTTTGACCATTGTTCTGCCTTTTGTGTTGCTGCAGCTATAGACTGTGATTTATAGTAGTCGGACCACTGTCAGTAACTTGTTCTGGCTTTTATGCTTCAGGTGCAGAATGGGCAAATCCCTTCGACTGATTCGACATCTTGAGCTTATTGTGAATGATCGTAATTAGAAGGCACTGGGAACATCCCGAGGACATCATTTGATCTTAAGCCAAACATCTCCACGCACGGAAAGCGCAGAGAATTCTTGATAACACCTTGATTGGATGAAATAAGAAGCAGCTAGCATGTCTGACATCAGCGACGGTGAGGAGGATATCCTCCTGTTCCCAATAACGGACCTTGACTCAGCGCCGGAGACATCCCAGTCAGAGGCGGAGGGTCATGGCTCAGGCGGCAGCGATGCAGATGAAGAAGGCCCACCCAGCATGCCGCAGCCCAAGCCAGAGATGCCGCTGCGTGAGCGTCGCATCAAACGCGCCTACTCCCTGGCCAAGCCCATTAACATCAACATGAAACCCTTGGTGGTGAGCGAGTCCCCAGGGTCTGCTCGCAGTCAGTGGCTGAAGCTCATCCAGAAGTCCAAGAAGGTTGGTGGTGCTGTACGTATGTGTGCGTGCGTGGCGTGCATGCAAGCATGCATGCATGTGTGTGTGTGCATGCACATGTGTGGGTGTGTGTGCGTTCAGTGTACTTCATAAGATTTTATCAGTTTTGATAGTGTACTGGTGTGGATCAAACTTTCCAAGAAGGTTGGTGGAACTATGTGTGTGCGCGTGTGTGAGCATGTTTTTCGTTTTACATTTTTTGTGTACTTTGTAAGACATTCTAATTTTTGACAGTGTGTGTTTTCAGTATACTTTGTGAGACATTATAATTTTTGACAGTTACTGGCGTGGCTAAAGCCCATGCAAAAGTCCTAAATTGGAGGAGCTGTACATTGTGTGTGTGTGCGTGCGTATTTGTGTGTGTATGTGTATGTGTGCTTGCTCTCAGAGTCCCTTGTAAGAGATTATAAATTAAATATAATGTTTGAAAGTGTACTGATGTGGAAATTATAAAGTGCCATGAAACCACTTTTCCTTGGGGAAGTGACGTTTTATTCTTTTAAAAAGATGTTTCATTATTATCATCATTAAGGTTGGTGATGTCTGGGCCAGCTACCAGATCGAGAACTGTGAGACAGAAAAATGTACGCGTCATCGCTACAATGCTATAAAGAAAAGCTGGACATCAGATGAGGTGCTGGTCAAGATGGAAGCCAAGGTGAGCCTGCCCGAGTGGCTGTGAAACTGGCCCAGGGGGTGATATTAGTCTGGTCTGTGCAAGGAAGTAAAATCACTCTTGGTCATACTTTGTGAAAACTGCTTTATGCTTATTGCTGATGGCAAATTGTAAAGTGCCTTTTTTGTTGATTTGAGAATAAAGCATGGTGTATTATGTAATATTTTAAATATAGGTATTTATGTATATGTAACCGTTCAAGAAAGGTAGCAGTGTAAGACGTTCTGAATGCTGTTCAGCGTTGTTAATCAACTTATGTTAGGGTGTGTTTAAGGGTCTGCTGAGACGAGCTTCAACAGTATATTTCTGCTGAGTAATTCTTAATTAGGTGTAAGAATGTATCATATTTAGTGTGACTGGAGCCAGTTCTGGCACATCTTGTGTTCTAAGAGTACCAGAATAATGATGGCAACATGTATTTTGGAAAGTTTACTGCAAAGTTTGGTCTGTCCTCCCTCAGTAAGACTTTTAAGAGTCAGTTCCTTGTATATTTTGGAATATTTGTCTTGTTGCAGCCATTTACCCAGGGAGCTATGAGACAGTGTTACAGACTGTAAGTACCCAGTTTGATGTTTAACGCACTCCCCCCCCCCACCCCCCCCCCCCCCACCCCATATTGCTGTTGTGTTCCAGATACTTGTTGTTTGTTAAATCTATGTTTACACTGTGTAAATAAACTGTGTAAACCAGCATTACTGTCAGCATCACAGATACTTGTTATTTGTTAAATTTATGTTTACACTGTGTAAATAAACTGTGTAAACCAGCATTACTGTCAGCATCACTCATTGAAGTGGTTTTGTGGAGAGGATTTACTCCTGTTGTGTGGTTGTGTTGCAGGAAGAAACACGCTACCTTTTTCACCCAGGACTGGAAGCATGCTCCGAACTATGTTGCCAAGCGCTACATGGAAGACGTTGACCGGCAGGTGTACTTTGAGGACGTCAAGCTGCAGATGGATGCCAAGCTGTGGGGGGAAGAGTACAATAGGCACAACCCTCCCAAAAAGGTGTGCATTACCCGGGCCTGCACAAACGGAACACTTGCTCCTGCTGACCTAGCCCACCGGGCTAGTGTTAGTAGTAAATGTGAAAATGGACTAGCCTAAAGGGAAAACAGATTCCCTGTAACTTTTATGAAAAACGTTTTTGCATTTTACGCTTGTCCTCATTTACCCGGTTTTAGCCATGGACCTATATAGCCAAGCTCAGAAAAATCCTCACAGAGGATTTACTACCAATCTCTGGCAGCCTAATGAGTGTATTTCTGCAGCCTGGATAAGGCCGGCATCATTTAGGGCTTGACAGCAGGTGTGCTGTGACTGAGGATGGCCAAGGCTTTGGTCCAGTCCTGTGGATGGGAGAATAAAGAAAACCACCTTGCTAAACACCTCTGTGCTCCAAACGGTGCATTTAAGGTGCTTTAAAGAAGCTGAAATTGGACAGCTGAATTCTCCCTGGCTGCCTGGGCAACATTACTATTTAGATATTGCTTACTCCAACGGGATATGTTGCTGCAAATCCAAGTGAACGTTCAGATGATGGTTAGATTGTGTTAATCTGCTCATGCAGTAAATGTATTTTTAGGGTAGGGGACATGGATTTGCCCAGAAGGGACTGGTATACTAGAAATGAGAATTGAAATGGAAACTTGTTCAGTGGGGGCAAAAAACAACAACAAAATAAAATATAAAATAAATTAAAAAAACAAAACAAGGGAAGGAAGGCCAGTTTGGTCATCAGTTTTATCTTTGTGTTTCAGGTGGACATTTTCCAGATGTACGTGCTGGAGTTCACGGATCGTAAGGGCTCACCCTTGTTCCACCTGGAACACTTCATCGAGGGTGACTATGTCAAGTACAACTCCAACTCTGGATTTGTGGACAAGTGCAGACTGACCCCTTGTGGACAAGTGCAGACTGACCCCTCAGGTAATGAAACTTACGTCTTCATGGGCTGTGGGCAGTGATGCCTTGGGGAAAGGCCTCTTGATTTTATCTGTTGTTTTTCTGTGCTTGTTATATTCTTAGATGTGTTGTATGCCTAGATGTGCTGACAAAGGGATTTGAATGGAAATTGTACATTGGCCTATTTCTGTGTGAGCCAGTAACTAAGTCTCATTCTTCATCACAGCTGAAAGTTACATTGAGGTTCAGGTTACATCAGGAACTTTAATTTCCTGTATTTGGGATATGGATCCATTCAAATTCAAGCTGAATATCAGCTGTGGAGTCAGAATGTGATCTCACTGTTTAATGTCGTATCAGATAAAATTGAGAGGGTTGTTGCTTCATATATATGAATATGTTTAGACGGGTAACAACAACACTTCATTTCTCTTTTTGTGAAGTTTGCAATTGGATTTTTTAGTGAGTTACTCAGAAAGTTAGGTGTGGCTGAAAATGAAATGTGGCTGTGACTGTCACATTGAACACTTTGTGGTGTATCTGGATCTTCAAGGCAGATCACATTTGAGAGTGTGCCCCCATTGTGTCTGAGAATTAGCACTGCACACCAATTATGGCAGTCAGTCAGGGTGACTGGCATGGAAGACTTGTGCTCCAACTGCCAAATGGCAAATCCAGCTACTGCAAGCAGCTGTTAAATGTCTTTACTGTCTTGTTAGGCATTCACTGATTCAGCCACATTTTATGTCTTGGTCAGAAGCTGGTCCTGTACTGAGGGTGTTGGAGAGCATGATACCTCCTACAGCCCACTCTGTCATTGTTTGATAGTTCTGGCCAGAAGGTGATCGTGTATTGAGGGTGTGGGAGAACAGCTTCACCTTTCTGACTCCTCCGGCCCATTCCGTCATTGTTTGATAGTTTTGACCAGAAGCTGAGTTCTAATTGAGGATGCGGTGAGAACAAGGCCACCGCTCCACTTCATCCAGCCCATAGGCCTTTATTTAGCTCCTGTTGTGTGCTGTGTCTTTTCAGGCCTTCAGCCACTTCACGTTTGAGCGTTCAGGCCACAAGCTGATTGTGGTGGACATTCAGGGCGTGGAGGACCTGTACACTGACCCCCAGATCCACACCGCTGCGGGCAAGGAGTATGGTGATGGCAATCTGGGGCCCAAGGGAATGGCACTCTTTTTCCACTCCCACGTCTGCAACAAAATTTGCCAAAGCCTGCAGCTCACTCCCTTTGACCTGGCGCCTTCGGAGCTCTCCATGCTGCGAGATTTCATCGTCCAGCAGGTCAGTCAGTGTAATGAGGAGTTGTGTGTCTGCGCTGGTTACTTTTCTTGTTCTGCTTCTTTCTTTGTCTTCTTTGTGTGGGGAGCTATTGCATGCAGTTTCTGCCAGCTTCTGCTTTAAAAAAAAAAAAAAAAAAGGGGGTGGGGGCGTGGGGGGCAACTTTAACTCGGTCCTCAATGCTGGGATCAGCCAGATGAAGCACTTGGATTAATTTTTTCCAGTGATCTTTTCCTCTCACCATCGCTTAATGTTTGCTTTAGTTTATAGACAGAGATTGTTTCAGCACTTCATTACTTGAGGTACTGACTTGCCATAAAATTTTGCATGATGTGTTTGTGTTGAAGTTGTACTGCTACATTTGAAAGCAACCGCATGCAAACTGTGGACAGATAACGTGTTACCCTCTAAACAACTATTGCACATAACTGTTTGTTTGTAGAAACATTGTGCCAAGACGCGTGTGCGCGGCGTGGAGGAATCGTGCATCAGCGCTTCGCCGAAAGAAATGGTGGATTTGACTGCCTTGCTGTCTCGACATCACTCACAGAACTCCCACTCCTCACAGGACGATGATGACTGCCGCAGCCCCACAAGCGAAGAGGAATGCATGTCTGTGGACAGTCCCTATTTCCGACCCAGAAGACACTACACCAGCGAGAGTGAAGGATCTGTCACAGAGGTAGGACATCTAAATGAACGCATTAGAAACTCTTGCTTGTTTAGCATCAGCGATCTGCAGTGTGGGCTAGCTACAGAGCTGTATGGTCTGTTCCTGTAAGCATATTATTGTCATGCTTATGCTGTCTGTGCAGTACATGTTGTGAGTTTGTTTCCTGTTTGATCAGTGTGTCCTGGGACCTTCAGGCTTATTGTGCTTTAACTTAAATCAGATTAAAGCATACAAAATAGTCAAGTATAAACTATTTTTATTCAGGCAGGTCAAAACAGTGTGGAGAATGATTTTTCTAATTTTTTTAATTTTTAGATGTCAGAGCTAATCCATGATAGAAAACATATAATCTGAAACGAGGATGACTACTAGGCAACTAGCATCCTGAAACTATATCCAAGCGCATAAATAGGTAAAAAGAACACTAACTTAATATGACTATACTGTACAAATTGTATAGTCATATTCAGTTAGTGTTCTTTTTACCATTTATGTGTGTTAATCCACGATAGCAGAAAAACATCAAAGAACAACCAGCAGTAGTATTTATTGTTTTCTCAGTGGAAGATAGTGAGATGCTACTGGCTATGGGGGCAGTTACACAAAAGGCTGTTGAGTAGAATTTAGTTGTGTAAGTAATTGTCTGTGCTTGCTAGCCATTAATTATATTCTCTTGGCACTTAGAATCTACTTAAAAGAATTCCTACCTGATGTTGATACTGCAAAATGATCAGGTGTAGAAACTGGATGAAACATTCTGAAATAATGTAGTTCACCTAAATGAATACAGAAATTCTCTTTCTGATGATTTGTACTTCATCAGACTTTTTGTAATCCATGGACACTACATACAAAAACATGCCCACTGTTTCATACAGATTGATAAGACTGTGCTTTGCCTTCAGTTGTTGAAGAAAATCTTTTGGTGAAGTGAGTAGTTGGTTTTTAATGCCTAGTCAGTTTTGTACATGATATCAGACCAAACTGTTCGGTGAAATAACAAAAGAAAGGACAGGTTAACCGATCTGAGCGTGGACGCTAAATTATGTGAGATGATTTTATTGCTTTTTTTCCTTTTGTTTTTCTCTCTCACCAAACCTAGTAAGCACTCCTCTCAGCAGCTTCAGCTACTATGTTTTTTAGGTGAATGTTTTCTTCCTCTGTTAAATGTAGTTTTTTTTGTGAATGTATGTATATTTTCCAGACAATTTCCCAGGTAGACTGTCAGGGCAGCAGCAGCGTGAGAGACATGTTGTTTGAGTTTGATACTGACAGTTTCACTGTGGTTAATTCTTCGGAGCCCCACGGTGATTGTGTGCGTAATACTGTTCCCTCTGACCCTGAGCACAGTGTGAGTGAACAAGTGACAAGCATGAGAAGGCCATTAACATGGTGACTGCTGTTTACTGTAGGGTCACAGTTGTTGGTGTTGCAGCTGAAGGGAAAGTTGATTGGTTCTTGCCGTTAGTGTTTTGTCCGTTGCCATTGACATATTTGCTTCTTTTTGTAGTTGAATTAAAAAAATAAAATAATCTTTGCTCTTTTGTATTGACTGGTTTCTAAAATCTTTTTTTAGTTTTTAGTTTTTTTTAGTTTGTTACTGGTTTTGCTTGTCTGTTTGGAATTACTGATAGAAACTGTCAAGTAGTTTTTGATTGTCAGTCAGGTGGATTTTGGAATTGTTTCAAAGGCATTTTTGGGAAACCTGAGAAACTGTGGAGCACTTGTGGACTTTTCTGAGCACAGGATCATATGTGGACATTATCTTGAACTGAGCTGAGCTGAACTAAATACTTGCCCCACAGATTTGTAATTGGAACACCATCTGAGCATACTCAGTCTTAGATATGAGCCAGGGACATCAAAGAAATGTCATTTGAGATGAGGAAGAACCATCTGAGAGAGAGGGGGGGGGGGGAGAGAGAGAGAGAGAGAGAGAGAGAGAGAGAGAGAGAGAGAGAGAAAGGATGATGATTTCTATTACTCTGCAGTGCTCATTGCTTGGTGTTTGCTGTGGCAAAGTTTAATCCAAGTTTGGGGTCTATTTAGTAGTGTGGGAACCTTGCAGACAGCAGTGTGTTTGTGTTGTTGATCTCACCGTCTGTGTCTGTTGATAACAGCAGGGTGCAGTGTTCAGCACCAACTTGGGTGTACTAAATTCTACTAAACTCTGTGAGAAATTACACAGTGGGTGTGATATTGCTATTAATTATCCAGGCATGTGCATTTATTAAGTAAACATGGTACTTAACATCCACTGAAACCACAAGGATTATTAGGGAAGAGGGGGAAACGGGTATGGAGGTGTTGGGGGAGGGAATTATATACCTGTCACTACACTGTCGCCACCAGAATGACTCCTGTGTTAAGATGGGCAGTGATGAGAGCCATTGTAGTGTTTAATTAATTGTGAGGGACAAAGTCAACCGTTTTCAAGAGAAAGGAGAGCCGAAGCAGTATCGAACCAAAATCCTTCTGCTTACCAGCCTAATTAATGCCTTACCACTAGGCCAAACCAGCTCATTTATGCATTTATTAGTATTGTTGGTTGATTTCAGTGAGCAAGTTCCAGCCTTTGTTTGTCATGTACAAATTTTCATGGAGTGCATTATGTGCATTTATATTTTGTGTACATAAAGTCATTGCAGCTTATTTATATTAGAGAACAGAGTGCTGTCTCCTGGGCTGGATGAATATTTTCATGACAAGTTATGCTTATAGTTGTTACATAGATGGGGACAAAACGATAGCAAAACTTTAACCAACTGATGGTGTTTTAAAAGAAAATAGGTTGTGTGTCTACTGTGTGAACATTTTTTGATGAAATCTTGCTGGACCCAGACGGTGAAGAAAGTAGGTCTGATGGAATTAAAACTATATAAAAGTAGAGTTGTATTTCTTTTGCTTTTTTAATTCTCTGGATGAGCGGACTAGATTTTTTTTACAAAAAGGCCTGTGCTGCAATGAACCACTTTGCTGGGTGGAACACTGCTCTGCCTAGATCAGTATTAATTATTATGCCTGGCTTGTTGTGTAAGGGGGGTAATATGCAGCTGACCAAAGCTTTGAGGAAGCCCCAGATGTTTGCCAGTGCCACCAAGTGAGGCAGTCTGCAGTGAAGTCACCTGTTTGTTTTCTATGCATGGGCATGACCGTTTTTGTTTGTTTGTTTGTTTGTTTTTGTTTGTTTTTGTTTTAATTGCTTTGAATATTTTTGTTGTTGTTCTTGTTGGAAGTGGAATACTTCCTTAATCCTTTTTTGAATGAGCATTCTAGGCAACCAGTCAACCACCTCTTTACATTTAATCAAATCTGAAAAGTTTGTTTATAAACAACATAAAAAAGAAGAAAAAAAGAAGTATTTGGCAGCATGTTTCTAATACAACCCTAGCAAGCAGATGATATTTGGGGGGTGCCAGGGGAAGTTACTCAGCCTGCATTTTGTAGAACTTGTGCAGAAAAGTATTTATAAAGAAATTTGTTTGGAGCTCTTTTTTTTCTCTTTTTTTTTGGGTGTGTGTGTTTTAAAGAGGGGGCTGAAACAAAAGTCTTGGAAGTATTACGTTTCCTTTAGGTGACAAATGATCATGTTCTGTACTTGGGTGGTTAAAGCCATAGAAATAGATTTTCCTGTTTACTCTTTGTTATGTTGTGGTATGAAAACTGTACACAGTAAGCCAGGAGTACAATGATGTGTGTCTGCAGCTTGTCCAGTTTTCCTGTCACCTCACTTTGGTGTGGTACTGAAGATGGGTTGAGTCCAAAGTGTGCACAGTTTTGCTGTCTCTGTTTAGTGTAGTTCTGAAGAGGTAGATGCACTCAGTTTGGTGTGGTGCTGAAGAGGCAGATAGACAGATAGATAATGGTATTTAATACCCAGTCAACCATGCCGGTTGTATCAGGGATGGAGAGTTACTTTCACTTATTTTGGCGTGGTATGGAAGAGGTAGATGAATTGTGTTTGGTGTGGTACCAGATTTCGACCTTCCAGGTCCATTCATGTTCCTCTTTTTGAAATCCTGTGTCAGGATTTTTTTAAACTATGTAAGTTTTGACGTAAACAGTTTGCCACGTGGGCCTGTGGAATAAAATAGGTCTTCCTGCTCATAGTCTCTAGCAAATTAAGCAAGTTCCCATGGTGAGTTTCCACAGAATATAAACAGGTACCAAAACGTGTTATTGTGCATTGGTGGATAAAAATGATTTGGTTTTTAACCTTGTTCCAGTGAATGAGACAAACTTCTGATTCAATGATGTGTTTTGAACTGGTGTAAAAGAATTTTCAATGGGTGATTCATCGTGAGGTGACATTGTGCGAATGATGACATGTTAAAGTCCAAGACCTAGCTTGCTAGCTGCCAAAGAGGTAGGTGTGCTTAGTTTGGTGTGGTACTGAAGCGGTACATGTAGAGTGGGTCTGTACAGGAGGAGGAGCGACGTCTGTTCTCGGAGGCCCAGCAGAAGGTGCACCGACCGTCTTGTGTCAACTTGGAGTTGGACTTCCGCAGACTGTCGGGGACAACCATGCGCATCGGAGAATCCATTCTGGGACAGGTCAGGCTTGTGTGTGTGTGTGTGTGTGTGTGTTTTTGTGTGTGTGTATGTGTGTGTGTGTGTGTGACTGTCTTTTATCACTATAATGAATATAACACAACTGTAGAACATGTCAGTATACCTGTTTCAACAGTGGTTTACAGACATAGACAAACGTGCATGTACAGTTTTCCAATAGAAAGCCATACAGACAGAGTTGGACAAAGTACTTTATAGACAGACAGATATTTGCCCTTGTGCTTTGTTTGTGAGCAAAGCTGTGATGAGTATTTCATGTATGTACAAAGCTATGATGAGTGGTTCATGTGTGTGCAAAACTTGATGGGTAGTTCATGTGTGTACCAAGCTGAGATGAGTGGTTCATGTGTGTACACAGTTATGATGAGTAGTTCATGTGTCACAGTGTGTACAGAGTTATGAAGTATGATGAGTGGTTCATGAATGTACAAATCTGTGATTGGTAGTTCATGTGTGTTTGCCCTGATATAACCGCACTGGTTGACTGGGCGTAAAACACCAATTTACTTACTTACTAGTTTATGTGTGTACAAAGGTGTGATGAGTAGTTCATGTGTGTACAGATCTGTGATGATAAGCTCATGTGGATACTATACGGAGCATGCAAAGAGGTTGACACCTCCAAAGTCTTGTGATGCAATTTTTTGAGTTGGCATCAGCTGTTTCATTTTATTTTATTTTCATAACTGCAGGTGCCATTTGTGCCCAGTAGCAAAGGAAAAAAAGAAA
The DNA here is from genome assembly GCA_963584105.1 of Alviniconcha strummeri. Lineage (NCBI taxonomy): Eukaryota > Metazoa > Mollusca > Gastropoda > Provannidae > Alviniconcha > Alviniconcha strummeri. The sequence goes on along the minus strand of CAUZXP010000375.1, from coordinate 14,493 downwards.
AAAAGTACAGTTGATGTTTTCCCCCTGTCTAACTCCTGTGTTGTGTCAGGCTTCAGAAATGTTATGATTTGGTCTTCAGTAACGGTTTTCTCAGATAACAATGCTCTACAACTGGGTCTTCACTATTAATACAGATAAAGTGAACCACAGAGGGAAGATATGATTAAGTGATCTTAGATCATCTAGACTAGATGATCTCTAGTTTCAGAGACAGTGACAAACAGCTTAACAATTTTGCAGATTCACCATGAGATGGCCAAGTACCACGAGATTGGTCGTTTCTCTGTGAGGGAGGCGGGGGACCAGGAGGTGGACTGGGATGCGGCTCTGTTCCACGAAGAGTATGCAGCACAGCTTGGAGTGCTGGAAGCCATCACCACCCTGGCCAGGCTCCACCTGGGTCTGCAGAGAGACGTTCTTGTCAACTGCACTGTGGAGGTCTGCTTCACTGTGTGTGTGTGTGTGTGTGTGTGTGTGTATGTGTGTGTGTGTACATGTGTGTTTGTGTGTATATGTTCTTATTAGGTAGGACCACAGCGCTGAAAACTGGGTCAGCCAGTCGGATTTCACCGAAATGACCCATTTTCAACTCATGATATCTTTTTCTAAACACGATTGTTTTTGACATGAATACTACTGAATAAAAGAGTGATCTTTTCTGATTCATGTCGTCTGTGATATTTGTTAATTCATGCCGATGTGACCGAAATATAACATTGCAAACACACCTGGGGTAATGCCGAGTTTGTGCTGCCGAGAGCCTCAAACGCGATACCGGCTCAACAGTCCGAAACGAGCGCTTCGCTAAACTCGCAGGGGACACCGTATGCTGACTTGTAGCTAAAAATACTTTATGCAAATATATGACGCAGAAGCAGAGCTATCCAGCGGTGGTATTTTCGAACTAGTATATGAACGCTTTGTTGTGAAAAACTTGACCAAAAGAGAAAGTTGAACTTTAAATATTAAAAAACACACAAAATAATTTAAAAAATCAGATGCCTTCGGGATCATTTTGAAGCTGAATCAATCCTCTATAATACTGCCACAAGCGTTTTTCGCGTAAGAGCAATGTACGCTGTCCCCGTGGAATACTAACTGTGAACCCCACCAAACCTGACAGAGCTAATGCAAACATGGCTGCCGCTACTACGCACGCTTTGGAGTTCAACGATCGAAAGTTCAACTTTGATTTACGATGCCTTGCGAGAACATCTTGGTAAGTTTTTTTCATTGCAATAGTCTGAATAGATTATTTATTATTCTGAAGTATTTTATCAAAATGTTGTAAACGCCGTACTGTGATCTTGACTTGATTTTGTTGTTGGACAAAGCGACCGGTTGTTTTGATTGAAGTTTCGATACTTCCAAGGTGCCAGTGAGCATTTAAAGAAAAATATATACGGTTTTAGGGCCAGTCAAGTTCAGTGCTTTGGATGCTTTTGTTTAGAAAACATTCTTGTATATAGCTATTTATTTCTGAGTGCCGATGTCAAGTTTATGTGGAGATATTTTGATTTCTGACATGTTCCCCGTTTCAGTTTTTCTTCTTCTTTTTTTTCTCTCCTTTTTTCTTTCACAAACTCCGCAAGTGAGAACTGCGCAACTTGAGCATAGGAAAATAAACAAGCTTTTGCTCCCCCACAGATATACGCTTGTTGTGTTAACTGTTATCCTGTGAGAAGCCTGTCTTAAATTTAAAATTATATTTTTGTATCTGCACATTCTTCCCCTTGTATACATTGACATTGTTAAACATTTGTGTCTTTTGTTATTGTAGTTCTACAGTGTTACTGTTAACTCCAGGTTTTGTTTTTTGCCATTAGAAAATTTAGATGATCCATCATTGGTAATGTTACATCCATACATGTACAGTACAGTTAGTATAAGGTTAATAGTGCTCCTGGTAGTGGTACTTTGAGACTTTTATAATGGTACAATATTACAATAGCAAAATGGAAAATAACAAAAAACAGAGAACCACCTGAGAAGGAGTGAGTGAGACTGAGAGAGAGAGAGAGAGATTCATGCTTGCTGAATGGCCTAGTAGTCCAATCTAAACCTTTATAAATTATATTGACAAAAGGTTTATCAAAGTTTATGTTTTGTGGACTAGTTTAATTAATCAGTAGAATAAAAATCTGTGAAAGAGTTGTTTGAACTGAATTTTTGTCCCCACAGCTTAGAATTTAATTGTTTTTTCTTTTTACTTTCTGTACATAGATGATGACTTTTACCAGCACCACACTGAGGAGATTAGGCCTGGCAGAGGCCCTGGTCATCCACCTGCTTTGCCAGCTCTTCCTGGCACCATCACCACCAATCGCCTGCTTTTAGTTATGATTTCTTATTAGTTTATAAGTGTATTATATTAGTTATAATTAGTATATTATCTTAGTAATACTAATAGTATGTCAGTCCTATTTAACTTTTTTGTTTTATATTACTGATTCTCATTCTAATTCTGATTATCAATCATTCTTGTAGCACAAGTATTACCTGAGAATGAGATACATTTTTTATTTTTTTTAATAATTCAGTATTATATAATCACAACTAACATCATTGTTTATTAAAGACCAGATTGTTTCTGTTGGCAAAACAGCTTGGTTACAAACATTTTGATGTGTAAATCATTTTTCTAGCCCAAATAGTACCTGAGATACAGAATTAGGTCATGTTTTGTCATTTCCGGATATTACATAATCTGTTACAGTCATAATTGCATAACAACATTTATGACAAAATTTGTTTCTAGTGTAAAGGTCTCTGGGTAGCACACATTTTGATGTATCATTTATTTCCTTAGCACAAGTACTGCCTGAGATACAGACCTATATAATTATTTGCAATTTAAAAAATTACATAATCGTAATTGTCATTAGATAAAAAAAAAAAAACTTTTTTAAACCAAACTGTTTTTGGTGTAAAGATCTCTTCATTGCAAATATTTTGATATGTGAAACATTGCTGTACTCCTTGTATAAGCAAAGCTAAGAAAATGTGTCCACAGCCAGGTTAGTGTTTCACTTTGAACCTAAATTTGTGACATTCAAATTGGCTTTTGGGTCAAGTTTGGACACCTGTATAATTACAAATGAAAATAATGCAGTTCTGAAAAAAATTAGGCATAATATATGTATATAGATCTGTGTATAGAGGCATATTAAGACAAATCAGAGGTTTACTTTACTTGGTATGGGGTGCTAAAGATGGATATTTCTGTGATTTGCGAGGAAATTGTCATGAAAATGATCAATTTTGATTGGTTATTAAATCAAATTGGTGGATTTTCTAAATGTTTGTTGTTCATTTTCTGGAGCATTGTGTTGTACTGTTTGAAGAAATGTCTTTGTTTATAGTGTGCAGCATCTGTTCTTCATGTTATTCCCTTGTAAACCTGGCATTCCACACACAGTCAACACATCGACAGTTACGCAAACATACTAAATATTAAATATTTCAAAAACTATTTGAAATATCTGCTTGAAACTTTGCAGAGTGACTGTTTTCACCAAAAGGCATAGTTTCTGACACATTTTGTTTTCCTGTGAAGAAACCAAAAAAATGAGTGGTCCTACCTATTCTTATGCACTGCATTGCAGAAGTATGTTTCATGTGTGCGTACATGCGTGTGCATGTGTGTAATCTGTAATGTTTGGTGGTGGTTTTTATACCCCCAGTAACAAAACTGTGGTGGAGGTGGAGGGGTATATATGCATTCTTTGAGCCCTGATGCAGTACTGCTGGTTTTTTGTAGGTGTCAGGGCAGTTCAGCAAGTGTGGAGGAATTAAATGAGATCTTTTGCTCCAGAGTCCAGATTTGCAGTACTGTGGATATTTTTGTGGGCATCGGGGCAGTTCAGTAGGTACAGAGGAGTTGTCCAAGATCTTTTCCACCAACTAACTGGGGACAGTGATCTGAACATTGAGCAAAACATTCAGTAGACCAAAAATAAGCAAAATAAATTATGTACAGAGCTGAACTGACTCGCATTGACATCAGACATGTTGTGCTATCACTGGAATTGTTTAGTCATAGTTTGCCAGAGTGTCCTTGTCTGATTGATATTGATATTTATTGACACTACCTTTAGATCAGAGTATTCAGAAACTAGTACCTTTAGGTCATGGACATTTTTGCGAGTGATTTTCTAGCTGTATAGAACTGAGTGCATAGTGCAGTAATGGATTGTGTTGCGCTGCTGGTGTTGCAGCAAAATGATGAGAACATTGACGTTGGACTGGACTACATGCTGCAAGCAGCGGAGGCTGGAGACCGCAGCGCCATGATCTACATGGCCAGAGCCTTCGACACTGGCGAAAACCTCGGCACTCGCAGGTAGGGGCTGGTACCTTTCCTGGCATGCACATCCAGTCCGATATGATGCTGAGGTGAGGAAATACTGGTCGTGGTTCTTCTGTCTCCCCACGCCATCAGTCCCCAAACTGCTTTCCTCAGTCTCAGAGTCCATAATTCTAGTATGAATATATGTAAGTGCGAAGGATGCGACCGTGTTGAATTTGACTACCTTGTACTTACTTTCATGGCAAGTCATGAATCGTGTTCGTAGGCAGTGCTGGTCTGGTCACAATTATTCTAAGACTTGATAAATTGATAGTGGTGATGACTGTCATCATTCTTGTGCTGACACTTTCTTTTGACACATTTATTTGTTTTAACATGCTCCTGCATGCCAGATGAATTGCTACAAAGATGGCTTATAGTCAGACATATGTGTCTTTTCTGTAGTAAATGGAATTAACAGAGAGAGAGAGAGAGAGAGAGAGAGAGAGAGAGAGAGAGAGAGAGAGAGAGAATGATTGAATGCATGAAGAAACTATTTTACAAGAGAGAGAGAGAGTTTGTGTGTAATGAAATACATATTTTTCATAACATTGATATAGCTACTAACATCATTACTTAAAGTAGCTACTGAAGAAACATAAATAAGATTTGATAAAGAAGAAAGAAAATACAACAAACCAACACACCCACCCACCACCCACCCCTTCCCCACACCCACACCCACACCCACCCACCACCACCACAGCAACAACACCACCAACAACAGGCAGACTAGCAGCAAACAAGGCAAATCTGTTTTTATTACATCACGGTGCTGATATGACTGCCCCAAAAGACTTTACACAATTCAGGCAGTGTTGAAATTGATCTCTCCCCAGGTCCAGGTCGTGGGAGGATGCTGTCCACTGGTACGACCAGGCGGTGAACAAGACCCAGGAGGATGAGGGTGGGGAGTTTGACTGCACCATGGAGGACCCCCCCTTCCTGCTGATGGCCAGACAGGCAGAGATGTACCTGGAGGGTGGATATGGTCTGGAGAAGAACCCTTCCAATGCTGGTCAGTCACCTTGTGTTGAAGGTTTTGCTCACCTGGAAACAGTGTCAGGGTGTAGGAATGAGATGCTCTGGGGAGTGGGAATGGCTGGGGGGCAGGGATAGCTCAGTGGTTAGAGCACTGGGCTTGAGATTGAAAGGTGGCAGGTTTGAATCTTGGCTGGAGTGGCAGGAGAATTTTCTTCTCCATGGTCAACTTTCTGTGCTGACTCTTATATGACTTAGTGCCAAAAGGTGTGCATGACTAGTTGTGTTTTTAGAATGTGCACAATGCTAGGAAATATTTCTTAAAAGCAAAAGATAAAAACTTGCACACCTTTTGGAGATATTTGCTGACAAAGGTCATAAAAGGCTGCATGTTGTACATCAGATATTACAACATGCATAGTTCATTGTGTCTTCAGTTTTGCACAAGTATGCGCAAAATCAAGTCACACTATTAGTGCACATCTCCCTACTATGTTTGTGCCAAATTTTGTACACTCATATAATTTTACACATGATTATGACATGTTGATTGTTGTAATATCTGATGGGCGACATAAACCCATAACTCATTTTTTAAAAATATATAACAAGTAACACACCCTTTCATGCAATATACTATAATTAGCCATACAAGTGCATGCAAAAACACAGTGAGAAGATTTTTTCTCAGTTTGCATTTAATAACAAGTCATAAAAATTAAACAAATTTCTGTATTACATCAGTATTACAACAAAATAACATTTCCCCAATTTTAGCGTAGAAAACATTCTGTTTGCTTAGATCAGTCTAACAAAAACAAATGAGAATGACCTGATTTTATCAAGGTAATTAACAATTAAGTCCAGACCCCCCCCCCCCCCCCCCCCCCAGCTCTTTGACTGTTTGAGATGTAGATTCTCTGCGGCCAGCCTCTCTCTGTACTGTCTGCAACTATCTGTGTTTGATGTTTTCCTCCTTGCTGTACCACTTGGCTCAGGAGTACACTCAGTTCAGCATACCATGGTCTTGTCAATGAATTTGAAGTGTTACGCATATGAAATTATTAACCCAATAACCTGCAACTGTCCCAATACTGATATGCTCAGTAAAAACATGTCAAACCTACACACCATGACTTCTACACAAATCAGTACTCAGTTCTCAGAACCGCTCTTAGTATTACTAACATCTGCTGGGCTTAATTAAACTTGAAAAGTTTAATGTTTTACGTCATATTACAACAACAGTTGTGTGGCAAACATGATGTCTGACATAACTTTGACGACGAAAATTACTTCCAGGAAAAAACTATAACTTCGTCACTCTCGCTCAGTTAACAAAATATTCTCGCAACACCACTAAACAGTCTACAAAAAGAATACACTTATAACTGATAAGTTTTTGAAGAAAAAGGGCACACATCCTGAATCAACAGTTGCATGTAAGATTTACAAGATATTGCCTTGTCGTAATGAAATTCTTCACGCTGTACTCGGCTAAGTATAAAAAACAGGTTTTAAATCTTCGGCGCGGGAAGATGCCACTTTTCACAGTACTTCCATTTCGCACACCCAAATCGGCGGAAAACTTGAAAATAATCTCGACAAACTCTTGAAAAGTGCATGTTCTACGTCAGCCCACTGTACCGACGTCGCACCACTGAAGGAGACTACAACACACCTTTCGATGTTTCCGAACAAAGACATGCCATGCGGCCGGGAAAATGAATGCACTCGGGAAAGGTCACGTGACATTCCGGATGTTGTTGATAAAAAAGAGACTGCTTTCTCGTTTGTTTTGTACAAAATATTAGATAGCTTGCAGGGACGTCAGATATTACAACAATATCAAACGATCGGGGAAATATTCTTCAGATTTCGTGCAAAACTTCACTGGAAAAAAACGAGTATCGCTGTGTAGTGCAAATGCATGGATTGGAACACACGCGACGTTTCCAGTGATTCCAAAGCGATGCTGTTGTTTTTCGGTTGTTCAAAGTTTTCAGTTTGAGTTTGCAACACATCTGACGTACATACAGGGCAAACATTCGCAATCAACTGATCGAAAATACAACTATCGTGAGTGTTGATGTTATATCATCCGTATAAAACGATGTTTTCCGCGTACAAATCAGTGATTGGTTCTCCATGTGCTTGCGATTTGTTTGTAAGCAAAGTGACGAAAATCACTCGGTCCATGGATGTCCGTTTTTGGCGGTCATTTTTCGGCACTTTTTCATTGTGTGATGCCTGTATCTTAAAATCAACCAAAGCCTGGTTGCTGAAATTATCTGTACTATATATTCATTCATTCATGCAAGTACACAACACAACATTTTAAATAAAAACAGTTTTCAACAATGTTTTATTTTCAGCTGAAGTGCATAACCCCTTGCATGCGCACCTTTTGGCACTAAGTCATATAAGTATCCATTCCACCCCCATGTTACTGTAGCAGCATGTGCAGATGGCAGGTTACAAGCTAAGAATGCATGTACCCTATGTATTTGGCTTTGTATGGTATGTACAGAATGTACCAAGATGGTAGCAGTTTCACATGGCACTGGCCATGTAACAGCCAAACAGTGTGTACTAAGTGTGTGTGAGAGAGTTTTTTGACTTAGACTGTTAGAGTGTACAGGATAATTAATAGTGTAGTTGTATTTATAAATGCATACATACTTTACTGAGCCCCTCCCTCCCACAGTGTCTTATCCTCAGTGGGTTTTTTAAGCTCCTTGGGATCATCTGAGATGGGTGCCAGAAATACCCTTTGTTACTGTAGACTAATTTTGCTGCTGTGTCTTGTGGCCGCAGGTGAACTGTTCACAGCAGCAGCAGAGGCAGCAATGGCGGCCATGAAGGGCCGTCTGGCCAACAAGTACTTCATGCTTGCTGAGGAGGCATGGGCACAGGTGGAGGATGAGTGAGTGAGTAATCCAGTAGGTGGCATTGGCATGCTGGTCTCTTGGGACGGTGACAGGAAACATCGGAGTGGACAATCCAGCAGGCTGCATTGTTTTGTTGGATTCTTGGACAGCGATAGTGATCACCCTTTAATGATCCAGCAGAATGTGTTTCTGTGCCAGCTTCCTGGACGTCAGAGTGGGTAATCTGTTGGGCTTCTTTTTAATGTTGGATAGTGATTGCCCCTGAGTGATCCAGCAGAATGTGTTGCTGTGCCAGCTTTCTGGATGGGGACAGTAACGTCAGAGCAGGTAATCCATTGGGCTGCTTTTTAATATTGGATGTTGATCGCCCCTGCGTGATCCAGCAGAATACTGGCTGTCTGGACAGTGGCAGTAACATCAGGGTAGGTAATCCAGCAGGGTGCTTGTTAATACGGGACAGTGGTCAGCCCTTTAATGATTGAGCAGATTGTGTTGCTGTTCTGGACAGTAACATCAGAGTGGAAAATCAGGCCAGATGCTTTTTAATACTGGGTGTTTGAACAGTGATAGTGATTGCCCCTGAGTGGTTCAGCAAAATGCCTTGTCATGCTGGGTTCTCTGACAGTGACAGTACACATCGGAGTGGCCAAGCTTATCAGTAGCAGATTTGTTGTACAGTTTAAGAGAACAAGCCAGCGACCGAGTAGGTGGGTGTTGTTTTTTTGCAGTGATAAATGAGGAAGATGACCTGCTTTGATGAGAAGGCTGGGTTGATGTGAGACAAGAAGGAAAGCTGTTTGGAGACTGAGCTTTGGTGGATGTGGAGTTTTACTGAAAGGTGTGTGTGGGGGGTAGGGGGAGGGGGGAGGAGACCCCAAATAAAACTTCCACACAAAAAAGTATTTCCTTTGTTTGTTCTTTTTTATATTATTTTATTATTTTTATTCTAAACTCATAATTACTTTGTGTTTTACTGCTACAGTAGTTATTTCTTTATGGCTCAGTATGTATTTCATCTGTTATTCAGTTTGAGATGTTGCACATGCAGAAATGTGCAAAATTGTAATATAACAGTGGCTCTGTGAATTTTGTTGTGTCATCCTTGCCTTGCTTCAGCCGATGTTGGTGTTGGGCCAGCTGTGACACTGGGTGGTGATTTATAGAGAGGTCCAGTTCCAGTAATCTTCACTCATAAAACTGATTTTCTGAAGTCCACATAGAAGCAACAGGGCATATCAGAACAAAATCTTTAATTTCAGGTGTTTAGTCTGACCCCCTTCACATGTTGGACAAAACATGCTTTGAGAGGGTTGGTTGCTTTAAGATTTTAAGCCTAGGGTTAGGACTGTGAAAGGAACTTGATAAGATTTGGTTTGGGAGAAACTGTGAGAAAGTGGCAACCCATAGACCAGGGAATGCTGCTTAAGGCCACCACAGACATAGGCAACACACCGCAGCCACAGGCCATGCAACAGAAAAAATAATAGCTTTGTGTGTGAGATCAAAGTCATGCCATGTAATGTTGCCTGGCTGTGGCAAGACACCTGTCTTCATGGCAGCTATTGCACAATAAGAGCTACTGCAGGTATTATACAATAAGAGCTACTGCAGGTATTATACAGTAAGAGTTACTGCAGGTATTGTACAATAAGAGCTATTGCAGTTATTGTACAATAAAAGCTATTGCACTGGCTACCGCACAATAAAACCTATTGCACATTAAGACTATTAGAGCTAGCCACAGTCAGATGTAGCAGTGCTCAAGCGGAATGCATTTATGACCAGCAGTTGGCAAGGCTTGGGAATATTTCAATAAAACGACTGCAAAATAAATCTGAGAAAATTATGATATTTATGCAGTATGTGAATTTATGTTGAGAGTGGTCACATTGATATGTTAAAAGATAATGTTAGGTTGCATTTTCAGTAATGGTGAGGTAGTTGCCACATTTCAGTTTGCTTTGTGTCATCAGTTGACTTGTGGAGGCAGAGGCAGCTGACAGTTTCTACAGTTTAATTGTATATATACATTGTATATAAAAAAGTCGTAACGTGTGTATATTATGTAAAAAGATTAGTTTTTAATGTTTGGAAAAAAAGCAACAACAACAAAAAAACAGTGTTGATGCTCTGTTGTGTTCAGTTGTGTTTAACTTGATGATCTCTGTTTTACAGGCATAGTATTTGAACATTGTGTTTGTGAATTTTCATAAACCGAAAGCCACATCGGTGCTTCATGTATGCTTTATAGTTGCGCATTTTATGATTCACAGCTATTAGCATGCATAATGTCCCTGTTGACTTTACACATTTTACCAAGTTGTATTACCATTTGATGCAAATTTGGATTTACTGGTTGCTGCGATAAAAACTGTTAAGCTGACGCTGACATGGGCGCCCAACTTACCTGACATTTCTGTAGCTCAGTTTTTCATTTTCGGATGTGCTGATTTTTTTCTTCTTTCCACTTCCTCCTTTCTCTCTCTCTCTCTCTCTCTCTCTCTCTCTCTCTCTCTCTCTCTCTCTCTCTCCCCCTCCCTCCCTCCTTCCTGTGTGTGTGTGTGTGTGTGTGTGTGTGTGTGTGTGTGTGTGTGTGTGTGTGTGTTGTCTTTCTCTGCCGATTGTTGTGGTCTAGTGTGGCAATGGTATGTGGTGGACGCAGATGTGAAGGTTTCCTCAGCTGGGAACCCCCAGCTATCAAATGTTACCTCTATTTTTGACAGGAGTAGGTCAAAATGTAGTTGATTTGTTCACTTACTGCTGGGAAATGTCTTCCTAATTTCTGCTTTCCCAGTTCATTCAGCTTGATGCAGCCCCCACCCCGGCACTCCCCTCTCCCCGCTGTCTTCAGATGTGAAGTGATCTGTGTCAGGCACAGCAAATCAGACTTTTGCTTGTGGTTTGATGAAGTTTGGGTCACCATGATGTGACCGTCATGGTTGACTGGGCATCCAGTAGTCAGTATTTGTTGACGGCCCATGTTGCTACTTTGCTTCAGGTCTCCTTTAATGTGTGAACAGTCTCCATTTTAAATGTCACTCAGAGGATGCACAGGCTGTGGTACACTGATCTGAAACAGAATGAGGCCCAGAGCGCTCATGCAGAATCAACTCACAGGGGAGGTAATTAGCACTCAGAATACATCACACAAGTACAACAACAAAGACCTGGGTCACCTACAGTAACTGTCACCTGGAATACATGTAAGTACAAGGTACATAAACTCCAACAGAGGTGCATCATCTACGTCTTCTGAGGATGCACCTCTGTCTCTGGTGGAGTTTATGTACTTTGTATTCACAGGCGTATGCATGCCATGTGAGAGTTACTGTAGGTGACTTGGGTCTTTGTTGTTGTACTGGTGTTACATATTATGAGCGCTGATTGACTCTTGTGGTACACTGATTTTGTGTGACACTGACGTAAAACACAACGTTAATTGATGCTCACTAATTGATATTCACTGAATTGCAGAAGTACACAAGTGTGATATACCAAGTGATATAGTATAATTATGCAAAAGTGTTGCCACTGATCAGGTGAAAATTTGTGAAGAAAATCAAGCATATGCTTTTTAGCTACCTGTTACTGTAAACTCCTCCTAACATTTCTTTGTCTTTTTGTCTGCCATCAGTCTTTGGTTGCTGTTTGTGTCATTCCTGTGAAATGAATCCATTCAAACTTTTTGTTTGTCATAATGATCAAGAACCCTGCTCAGTTTATCATGATTATAAGACTGAATCTTTTTATATTGGATATGAATTATTGTAGTTTTTTCTTAGTGAAAAGTAGTATGTAGATTTGATATGATATTGATTTTGTGTAGGTAGTCTTAGTGAAAAGTAATATGTAGATTTGATATTAAAAAGATGATATTTTGTGTTGGTTTATATAGGTTATCCATAGCCACAGTATAAGTGCCATACGTGTGACATTGTGAAGTGCTAGAACTTGTACAGTTATAGTGGTGATCCGGATCTCACCTCACCACTTGCCCCGTCCCGCTAATCTCTGAGCAAATGGCCTCCTGCACTTTTAAACAAGGATAAAAGCATTGCTGCTTTGCAGATTAAATTGAAGGACAGTATGCATGTAAAGTCAAAACAACAATCATTTCTACAGTGTGGTGTCTCACTGATAAGAGGTGAGCACACGCATGCGTGGGTGAACAGAAAGACTAACAGGGTTTAGAGAGTGAGGGAAAAGTGATCACCATAGTTTTCAGAGCTTGGGAGGAACGTATGTGAAGGATGGCAGAAGGCAGATTCTTCCATTGCTGTTGCCCAAGGTGTTGGCGGGTAGGTTCTCAGACTTTGAATCCACAATAAGAGCTTCGATTCAGTATACAGATAATTATATTCTATAGTGTATGAATTTCCAGACAGTTATGATTGCTTGCTTCGTTTTGCTTTGGTGTGAGTTCATAGCGCAGTGTGTTTCGGATTATGTAATACCAACTGGGCACTCTTGAGGTCAACAGTGCCATGGTCGTAACTTCAAACCATCATACTGATTGTGGTGATAAGATTAAGAAACCACGAAGTCTTTCCTGTCTTTCAGGTTTTGACATAGTGTCATATATCCAGCATTCATTATATGCACAGCCTTGATTGAATCTGTTTAAATAAATCGACAAAATTAGCGGCTCAGCGGTAGGATGAAGGGCAGCGTGGTCCCGGTGTGCAATTTCCGTAATAATGCTTTTTTCGTGTTTCTTTTGGTAGACGGCATTATTCCATCCTCCGTACACAGAACATGGATTGTTTCGTTGGCATTATTAGTAAATTTATTGCACTTGTACTTTCGTAGGTACCCAGACTTGTCATTTTTTTAAACCCCCCTACTCCCTTTTGTTCGTTTTGTTTGGAGTAGTGTTTGTAGACAAGTGTGACAGGGTGCTTTACCAAATGTTACTTTTTTTCGGTGGTTTTTCTTCTTGTTTTGCACCATTATTGTAAACACATGTTTACGTTGTACCCGCGGTGGGAAGAGACAAAAAACTGCAGCTGTCATTTTGAAGTGCTTTGCTGATGGTTCTTTCCGGTGACTAGATCATGCGAAATTGTATAAACAGGCTTTTGCGTAAGTGATAGTCACATCTGTAGGTGTGCACAAAGAAGCTTTGCTCTGTCTCCCTCTTGCTTGTTCGTTTGTTCTTTCTGTCCTTGTGTGTGTGTGTGTGTGTGTGTGTGTGTGTGTGTGTGTGTGTGTGTGTGTGTGTTGTTTCTCATTTCTTTGTTCTGTTTCGATTCGTTTTTGTTTCGAAGAAGGAAAACAATAAAATAATTTGCTTATCTGACTGTCGCGATCACAAAGAAAAGTGCTGCCCCCCCCCCCCCCTCCTGTCGCTTGTATCATCCCGCGGATCAACACTTCATTCATAATCTTGTAAATATTTTAATACACTGTACACAAATTCAGTCAACTGGTATTGCTCTTGCATTATACCTTGTAATCAACTTTTGAGTTTGTGATTTGGGAGTCATTGGCTGTTCCCAGACATCTGGACTGTATGCATAATGCTTAAGTGTTAGGTAGCACATGATGTGCTCTGTGTTACGTAGCACATGGTGTGCGCTGTGCTCTGTCGAGATGTCGAACTACATATATATGAAAGCTTTTTTTTGGAGAGGGCAGCCACGCTTTATATTGTAGTAACGGTTGACCGTCGAATCTGACTGCCCACAAGTTGATGCAAACAATTCTGTACTGTGAGGGTGTGTCTCAGTGGGCCTCGTGGATTTTTTTAATTTTGTTTGTTTGTACAGTACTGAGTTGACCCTGTGTGGTTGACAGAACATTAAGATCCCATTACTAACTAACTTGGCGCTCCCCAGGTGGTTGTGGATTTCTTCTTCACCGCCATTATCATTTTAACATACCCCCAAACACACACACACACACACACACACACACACACACACACACACACACACACACACACACACCAGACACCCAGACACACACACAGACACACACACAGACACACAGACACACACACACACACACACACACACACACACACACACACACCACACACACACACACAAACCAAACAAACACAAAAACACAAGCAAAACTTCCTCTACTAAGCGGCTACCTCAAGTCTTAGCTTTAGCAGACACTGATGGTTGTGATCATCTCTTCACCTCTAGTATCTCATTTTAGTTCGTAACATGCGTACACCTGCCGCCCCCGCCCGACACACACACAACACACACACACACACACACACACACACACACACACACACACACACCAAATAACAAAAAC
>CAUZXP010000374.1:0-18929 GCA_963584105.1 Alviniconcha strummeri | reverse complement strand
TGTGTGTGTGTGTGTGTGTGTGTGTGTGTGTGTGTGTGTTTGCGTATGTGCGTGTACGTGAGTGAGTGAGTGTGTGTGTGTGTGGGTGGGTGGGTGGGTGGGCGGGTGGATGTGCATGCGAGCGAGTGAGCAAGCAAGCGCGTGTGTGTGTGTGTGTGTGTGCGTGCGTGCGTGCGGTCGTGCGAGGTTTGTAATGCGTGCTCGGCGCACGCTCACGAGTGTGTGTGTGTGTGTGTGTGTGTGTGTGTGTGTGTGTGTGTGTGTGTGTGTGTGTGTGTGTGTGTGTGTGTGTTTATATACCCGTGTGTTGGTCTGTGTGGGGAGTGAGATCTGTTCAACTGTCTCGTCATTCTTCGTTTGCTCCGTCTTCTGATTGTTTCTCGCATCATTCTTCTTTACTTTTTCATTGTCCATGTATAAAACGACTAATTATTACAGTCTATCCTGCACAGCACATCGACTTCCCAGCGTTCAAACACCAGTCCTTCAGTCAACGATGTGAATGAAACATTTATCCACCAATGGGGTGCTGCTCCGTACCCCACCACCCCACTATCCCACCAGCCCTTTTTTGCTCTCCCACTTATGATGACTGCCGTCACGGGATCCTGTTTTCTTTCTATTTTCAGTATCTCTCTCATTTTCATTGTGTTCGTTTGACATTTTGTGCTGCTATGTCAAGCTCCTAGTTGAATTGGAGTCAATACGACTGTGGTCTCCTGTTGGGGAGGTCGCTTTGCAAGCAAAAAGAATACAGCCAGCAAAAGACATCACATCCAGGGTACAAGCAAGATTGCAAAATGTCTTACGTATGTGCGAGCAAAAAGCGCGCAATAAAATGTTCGATGAAAGTTATCAAAATGCACTATGCGCATAATTAAAGTTAATGGCAAGTAAGCCACACGAGGCGCACGCGCACAGACGACGCACAGACATACATACTAACGGGAGCGCGCGCGCGCACACAGACACACACTCACACGTCACGTGTCTTCTGCACACACAAAAATTCTTTCTTTGTTCAAGTTTTTTTTTGCTTCGCCTTTCTTTTGTGTTCAGCTGACATTTTGTGGTTTTGCAGAAAGCTCTATTTCCGAGGAAGGATGGGCTCCATGTCTGTTAGACGAATGTTGATTTTTTAATTATTTTTGTTTTGTTTTTTGTTATGTTTGTTTTTGTTTTCCTTTCTATTCGCTGGCTTCGGTAGCTAACTGTAGCTTAGCAAAGGGTAAAGAGGTAAATTACTTTTGACAACTCTGACGCTCAATGTGTAGGACGAAGCGCGTATGAAAAGGTCAGTGTAAACCATTTCTGTCCCACTCCTTGAAGCAGTACAGACCGCAGACCAATCCTTTCATGTTCTCGACCGGGGTATTATGTTCACAAACAGAAACAGGCAGTCAGACAGACAGACGGGTAGCCTTGACGGATATATCAGGGCGAGAGAGAGAGAGAGAGATTGGGGATGGGGGAGAGAGAGAGATACTGAGACTGAGAGAGAGAGGGGGGGGGAGAGAGAAAGGGAGAGGGGGGGGGAGAGGGAGAGAGAGGGGGGAGAGAGAAAGGGAGAGAGAGAGGGGGAGGGAGAGAGAGGGGGAGAGAGAGGGGGGAGGGAGAGAGAGGGGGAAGGAGAGGGGGGGGAGAGAGAGGGGGAAGGAAGGAGAGGGAGGGGGAGAGAGAGGCATTATATACATATAGGCATGAATGAGTGAGTGAAACGTTAGAGAGAGAGAGAGAGAGAGAGAGAGAGAGAGAGAGAGAGAGAGAGAGAGAGAGAGAGAGAGAGAGAGAGAGAGAGAGAGAGAGAGAGGCATTATATACATATAGGCATGAATAAGTGAGTGAAACGTCAGAGAGAGAGAGATTATATACATATAGGCATGAATGAGTGAGTGAGACGTTAGAGAGAGAGAGATTCTGTATGGCATGACCCTTGTTTTGCCAAGACTTCTGTTTTGTGCTAATCTTACTGTGTTTTAAGATCTCCCAGAGCTTAGTAGACTGTCTGAAGCACACACCACACACACACACACACACACACACACACACACACACACACACACACACACACACACACACACACATAGAGACAGACAGACAGACAGACAGACAGACAGAGACAGACAGACAGAGAGTATAACAAAAGTCCAAGCACGTCTTGGTTTGAAAACGTTTACTCTCTCTCTCTCTCTCTATATATATATATCCTTTCTCTCGGATTTTTTTTTCTTTTTTTCTTTTTTTTTTTTCTTTTTCTTTTTTCTTTTTAAACGTAAACGTGAGCTTAAAACTTGGTGGAGCGAACAGTTTGGCTCGAAGATTAGGCCTAACTGAATGGCAGTATTATGTATAGGGTTTCTTCTTGTTGTTGTTGTCGTTGTTGTTGCTGTTGTTGTTGTTGTTGTTGTTGTTGTTGTTGTGCGGCCGCTGCTGCTGCTGCAATCAAGGTAGACACGAGATGAGGTTGGATTCCAACAACTCTGTTATTTCCCTTCCCGACATGCTCCGTTCGCAGCGCCACCTAGGCGTAAAGGCCTCTTCAAAGGGGAGGCAATTAGTCACGTGGTGTGGAGGTTAATGAAATGACGCATCTCTCTTATTTACACCTCAGGCCCACCTCGTTATCCCAGCTCGCCGGCAGGGGGCGCTGGATGCGCTACACTTGTAGCGAATGGGACATGAAGCACTGACTCGGCTTTGATAGCACGTGGAACACGGTTAATTTATTAGAAATGGGTCACCTGCAAGGGAGACAATCGTAACGGTTGTTGGTTGAACATTTGTTACCTGTCCTGACCGCCCAGCGGGTCCGCATACATCTCCTAAATACCGCTCCTAGACAACAAACGGGGATGTGTAGTCAGACGGAGCGTGGAACAGCGAGAGGCTGGGGGAGGGAGGAGGGGGGGAGGGGGGCCGGAGGAGGGGGAGAAGGGTAACGGGGGATGAGGGTGGGGATAGTGGTGGTGGGGGGGGGGTGAGGGGGGTCATTGAGCGATTGGGTGTAGGTGATACTAGAACACAAAGATGTTTGTACTGGGATGAAGCAGTAGGCCTAGACACCAGATGTCTGATAATTTGTAACGTTCATGTCTAGCGTTTATGTATAGCGCTGTCTTTTAGCCATGCTATTGCCATGGACCTGCACGTGTGGAAAGACGTCCCCCTAACCTGGAGGTAAACACTATACCTGATAGTGGTATACCTATACCTTACAAACACTATACCTGATAGTGGCATACTTATACCTTACAAACACTATACCTGATAGTGGCATACCTATACCTTACAAACACTATACCTGATAGTGGTATACCTATACCTTACAAACACTATACCTGATAGTGGCATACTTATACCTTACAAACACTATACCTGATAGTGGTATACCTATACCTTACAAACACTATACCTGATAGTGGCATACCTATACCTTACAAACACTATACCTGATAGTGGTATACCTATACCTTACAAACACTATACCTGATAGTGGCATACTTATACCTTACAAACACTATACCTGATAGTGGCATACCTATACCTTACAAACACTATACCCGGTACATATAACTACTTCAGCGGTAAAAAGCAAGCTTCCTTCCACGGCATGGGGCTGGAACACAACGTTCCAACAACTCTGTTATTTCTGAAGAGAAAGGAGAGCCGAAGCAGATTCGAACCGAAATCCCTCAGCTTACCAGCCTAACGCCTTATTGCTAGGCCAAACCGGTTCACAAAGTGAGCTGGCGCACTGAACAATTCAGTTTGTTCAAGTTCAGTGTTGCTTTACGACCACAAAGACCATAAGGATTGTTATGGACGGTGAGCCCAGGACGGCAACCTCGGCTTTCACATAGCTCCTGAGATCTGAATGCTGAAACTTCTGCTAATATTGCTTTATGTCCACAGAGACCATAAAGACTATTAGGGCGGAGCCCAAAACGGCCACCTTGACTTTCACACAACTCCTGAACTCTGAACGCTAAAATAAACTTCTAATGTTGCTTTACGTCCACAGAGACCATAAGGACAATTAGGGACGGGGAGCCCAGGACGACCACCTCGACCTTTACACAGTTCCTGAACTCAAATTCAGTTTGCACGCTCGCTGGCTTTTTCAGTTTCGGTTTCTGACGATGACTGACGTTGGTTTGCTGTCTGGATCATTAATGCCATGGGAGTCCACAGACTCAAAAAAATAAGGAATGAGTGAACACATGCTGGTGAGTTTGACACAATAGAATAGCTCTAGAGAAATGTACTCACCTATACCACAACACATAAAGAACACTTGAAAACACAAGCGCTTTCGACACATGGTCTTTGTCTGGTGTTTCGACACGTTTAGATTCTAAATCCCCTTCTTAATTGGGCGAATGTTTGTTCGTGAACCTAGTTCGGAGTATTCGGCGAACCTAGCTGGTTCTTAATTGGGCGAACTTTTCTTCGCGAACCTAGCTGGGAGTAATGGTCGAACTGCGGCGAAGCTATATTCGGGGTCCAAAAAGCGTCGCTCAGCATGTTCTGGAACACTCGCCTAGTTCGACGAACATTGCCTCTGATTGGCTGAGAGCAGAGCTTTCCTGTCGATGAGGAAGGAAAAAAATGGATGACAGTGTCGCTAGGTTCTTCCCTCGCTTCGGAGGGATTTTTTTAATTTTTATTTGTTGACTTGTGGGAGGCGCAGCCTTGTCTCGGGGACCCAGAATGAGATAGTAGTTAGTTGAATTACCCTGTGAGGGATGATTCAAGTATATTATTGACTTGACTTGACTTTAGCCTACATTTTCGATCATACTGTCTGCTGCGCGTCTGCCGCAAGTTCGGGCCGAAGCTGGCGTCTCATTACAAGCCAGTTGAGAACGAAGTAAAGTTCGTCGAACTGTCCGAACCATGTTCGGCGAACTAAAAGTTCAGTTAAGAAACGAATCACAGTTCGTCGAACTGTCCGAGGTATGTTCGGCGAACAAACATTCGCCCAGTTAAGAACGGGCTTTAACATTGTTTTATTTCAACTTCTCGTCTATCTTCTTCTTTACTTCTTTCTTCTTTTATTATTTTCTGTCTCTCTTCTACACCAGATAAAAACCATGGGTCGAAAGCGCTTGTGTTTTTAATTGTTCTTTATGTGTCGTCGTATAGGTGAGTACATTTCTCTAGAGCTGTTCAAAAATTAAGGTTGGTAGGGCTGGTTACTGGCAATTAAGAGTATTATGAATATCATCTGTTAAAGGGGATTCGGAGAAAAATGTGCATATATTTCCTTCTGCCGGCTTCAGTTGGTTATCTATCAATATTTATACAAAGATGTGTTTAAAGTGGAGCCATGTTTGAGAGTTTTTATGTTTTGGTTTGTTAGAGAAAACATTGTTCCAGGTATTTTGGGTTTGCTGGATATTAGCGTTAGATGATTCCTTTAGCGTGTGAGGTTGTGAGAAAGGGGGTGTATGTCCAAGAGTGTGTACGTGTGTGTGTTTCATGACCGAATTATTGAGATATGTGCAGTTCAGTTCTTGGTTGTGCGTTAATGTCTAAGATCGAACGACAGCTTTAATTTCCCGCTGGGATGAATAAAGTATATTGCCACTGTTGTCATTGTTTTTCGCTCTTTGCCACAAAAAGGTTGGCTCCTGGCGTATTTGATGCTTCTGTCACATGGTTGTCTGCACTCACGGTGGTGCTTTGGCGACTTTCAAACACCGATCTGTAACAAACAGGATCAAAAATCGGGTGAAAAACTGCTTCTGGATTCTCTCTCTCTCTCTCTCTCTCTCTCTCTCTCTCTCTCTCTCTCTCTCTCTCTCTCTCTCTCTCTCTCTCTCTCTCTCTCTCTCTCTCTCTAGGGGGGTGAACACATGTCAAGTTACCGACAGGTCGCATTTTTGGAGTGCTCTTCAAAACTTCGTCGTTTTTGTTAATTACTGGAACATTAACGACTTTTCGGTATCGAATTTAGCACACCGAGAAAGATCTCGCTACGATGCCAGCAGACCAGCAATCGCTGCGCCGTACCTGTGGCCGTTTTGTCATAATCTTCATATCTTTCATGACAAAGCGTGCAAAACTGGCTTCATCCGCCTTCCGCCATTACACGAGCAAAGCAAGGAGCGCTCAGGTACAGTGTGTTCTCTTGGTCACAGTGTTACTCCAGATACTGTTGTGTGCCAACGACATAGAGATGAACCCTGGGCCCAGCGAGAGTGAAACAGTGACGGACATGAAAATATACATGCAGGACCTCTTCGAACATCAGGAGGTGAGAATACAAACTCTGTTACAACAACAACTCAATGTGCGCTTCGGTGTGTTGGAAAACCATCTCACTGAAAAGATAGACGAGTCTATGACCGCCGTCAAAACAGAAATTGAAGGCCTCCATGCCAAAACATGCCAGCTTGAAAACTACTGTTGTGCCGCGCTACAAGAGACAGAAAGCACTAAGGCCGCTGTGACAGAGCTGGAAGACAGGCTACTGAAGATATCTGCTGACCTTGATGACAAGATAGACGGACTAGAAGTGTTTTCCAGGCGAGACAATCTAAAGTTTTTCAACGTGCCAATGTCTGTGTCTAATGAAAACTACGCAGACCGCGTTGACAAGATTGTGGATATCCTGAGTGACACTGTGCCTGGTAAAACCTGGTGCCCTGACGACATTACCCGTGCTTACCGCCTCGGCAACAGCTACAACAACGACCGAGCAGCACCAGTGATCGTGACATTTGCTAAGTGGTCAGACAAAATGGCCGTTCTCACAAAAGGCAGAGAGGGACTGAAGAGGAAGGGAGTGAGAGTGGCAGGTGACTTGACAAGCAAGCAGCAGGCTAACATCCAGGAGCAACGCAACAGAGGTATGCATGCCTACTACAAAGGAAATTGCCTGGTGGTGGCTGGACCTCTTCAGCATCGACCCGCCCTACAGCGTGGTCAACATCGGCACAGCGGCGAACAGAACCGACGACCGACAGAGGACCGCCGTGCGCACTCCCACCCCGGCAGACGGACACAGCAGATGGAAGGCAGTGGCTACAGAGCAGAAGACCTCCCTCGTCCAGGAACCAGGCAACACCACGACCGCAACGACCCGTCACGTGACATCTACGGCACCAGACAACACCACGACCGCAACGACAAGCCACGTGACACCTACGGCACCAGACAACACCACGACCGCAACGACAAACCACGTGACACCTACGGCACCAGGCAACACCACGACAGCAACAAGCCACGCAGCACCTACGACACCTGGCAACACGACGACTGCAAGAACACGGTGTGGGGCAACTACGATAGCGACTACTATTACGACTGGAACCAAGCCTACGCCTGGCAGACCTCCATGTACCACTTCCCGCCCCTACAATGGTACAGAGACTCCGCAAATGGCCACAACCCCGACAACCTGCAGTGTATTCCCATGGCTCAACAACAACAACAGTCAACTGAACTGACTGACGTAGCACATGTACAGTCACAGAACACCACCCAGGACTGCGGGGCCAGAGACGGGGTGACACAGGGCGGTCCAGTACCAGAGGTGGCGGGTGACACGACTGACATAGCACAGTCACAGAACTCCACTCAGGACTGCGGAGCCAGAGACGGGGCGACACGGAGCGACCCAGTGCCAGAGGAGGCGGGTTGCATGACAGTCCGGGAGACCGCACCCCCGGACAACCAGCCCACCGATGCGATCCAGTCATCAGCTGCAGACCAGAATGCCCAAAGACAGGATTTTCTTCACGATGCCGGGTCAGAGGAATCAGACGACTCAGCAGGAGCGGAAGACACGATGTGTGACAACAAACAGCCTGATGCAGCGGTTCCCGACACAGCTGACACTGACACTGAACCTCTGACCTCGGAGATAGGTCATCCAGTCAGTGAAGGCGACATCGACACAGAACCTTTGACCCCAGAAACAGGTCAACCAATCAGCGAGCGTGACACCGACACAACTACACGGCTAAGTGACACGCACGTGCTGGAAAGTCCGTGTGGCAGTGACGGTCCGACCAGGCGACTGAGAAGTAAGTCCGTGAACACCGCTAAGGAAAAGAGACAACTGACTCTGCTAGAAAGCGTGTCCACGTCTGTTTCGAGCGGTACATGCAACACGCACAAGCAGCCAACTTTAAAATAGGGACTCGGCCCGGCCCATGTCTTGGTTAGTAATAGTGTCACACCCAACCACGTAAGTCTCGTTTCTTACAACATTGAGGGCTTATCATCGCTGTATGATGCTGATACACGTTTTTACCTATCGGCCTTTGATTTCTGTCTTCTGGTAGAAACCTTTGCTTCATCTATCCCCTCGCACTTGTTTCCGGAACATGATGTTATTATTACACCAGGTGTAAGACTGACCGGGGCTGTCACAGAAAGATTGTCTGGTGGTCTCGCCTTGCTTGTGAAGAAGCAATGGAGTAGCTTTGTGGAACAAGTACACGTTGAGTACGATAATATGATAGTTTTGAAAGTGTCAAAAGATTTACTGGGCACAGAAAAACCTGTCGTGCTGCTCGGGGTATATTTACCACCTAGTTCATCCAGTTACTATCACGAAACTGATATTCAAAATGGAGTTGCTATGATTGAACAGTGCATTTTGGACGTGATTGAAAGTCTTGGTGATCTTCCTCTCATTCTGTTTGGAGACTTTAACGCCAGAACCGGAAATGAGAACTCTGATGCTGCGGACACTGTCGACTGTGGTTTTGGTATTTTTGGAAATAGTGAAGACGCACACAATTCTCCACATCGAGTGTCAAAAGATACTGTTGTGAATGATTTTGGTAGATACTTATTGAATGTTTGTACTGAGTTTGACTTGACAATTTTGAACGGGTCAGTAGATGGTAGCAATATTGGAAACTACACTTACATTTCTCCAATGGGCTGCAGTGTGGTTGACTATTTTGTTGCCTCGAAGACTCTGTTGTCTTTGTCCCTACGCTTGAATGTTGGTCGGAGAATCGAATCAAAGCATATGCCTGTGGAACTTTTGATTGAATCCAACAACACTGAAGTGAAACGGTCAGACAACAGAACAAAACTATTCAAAATTGAAAAGTTCCATTGGGATGAAGAAAAACGTTCTACATTTATGGAGCAGATAGCATCACCTTATGTCCTTAACCTTATCCGGGAAGCAACAGATTTAATTGATGTTGATATAAATGAGTCATTACTGAAGTTTCTAGAAGGTTTGCAAAAAGCTGGATCGTGCATGAAAAAGACCATCACTATTGGTAAAGGAAAAGCACAGGCATGGTTTGATGCTGAATGCAGGGTAACTAGGAAAGATTTGCGCCACCATTTAAGAAAATACCATAAAGGCAATACCGATTTCGAAAGACTACAGTACAACCAGAAGAGAAGAGAATACAAAGAACTGTTACGGGTGAAAAAGGCGGCGTACCGTAAAAAAGTACTGGACTCTTTACACTGCGCGAGTACAAACTCAGCAGAATTTTGGGGCAAACTTAAGTCGTATATTGGGAAAAAGTCGGAAACTACTGCAATTACAAAAGAAGAGTGGTTCGATCATTTTTCCAAAGTATTTGACCCAAAATTAACAACTAACAGTGCAAGTGTTACATTCTGTGAGGGTGATACTGGTGAGGATTGTGAGTCGACCACTGTAGAAGAAGAGTTTGATGTTTTGGGGGACGTATATTTTGAGTCATTGGAAGGTGACATCACTGAAGCTGAAGTTTATACTGCAGTGAGAGCATTAAAGAATGGAAAAGCAGCTGGACCAGACGGTATTACTGGGGAATTTTTCAAACATTCTGCCACTTTTGTTGTGCCATTTTTAGTAAAATTCTTTAATAGATTATTTACAACAGGTTCATACCCGCAAGCTTGGTCAGAAGCAATTATTCACCCGCTGCTGAAAAAAGGCGACGCTAACAACCCCGATAATTACAGGGGCATATCTCTGCTGAATATTTGTAGCAAACTCTATAGCCACATTCTTAACAACAGACTGAACAAATGGATTGAAGAGAACGAGATACTGGATGAATGCCAAGCAGGTTTTCGCAAAAACTACAATACTATTGATCATTTATTCACTATAGTTGCAACTATTCAAAAACAGCTATCCTATCATAGAAAACTCTTTGTCGCTTTTGTTGACTTCAGAAAGGCGTTTGACTCTGTTGTAAGAAAAAACTTATGGAAAATCTTGAGAAAGAATGGTGTGAATGGTAAAATGTTTCGTGCAATCACTAGTATGTACAATGTAGTTAAAGCTAAAGTGCGGGCAGGTGGTGACCTGACGGAGTCTTTCATGTGTCCGAGCGGCCTGAAGCAAGGCGAAGTGTGTAGTCCGGTTTTGTTTTCCTCTTTTTTTATTAACGAGCTAGCCAGAGAAATTGTCCAGCGGGGTAGGCACGGAATACAGCTTATACCAGACCTTATCGAGATTTTTATACTCCTGTTTGCAGACGATGTTATTTTGATGTCTGATTCAGTATGTGGGTTGCAAAACCAATTGAATATTCTTTATGAAACGGCAAATCGCCTAGGATTGGTCGTCAATTTGGACAAGTCTAATATTGTTGTATTTAGAAATGGAGGTCACATTGCATGGAATGAAAAATGGTTATATGGTCAGAGTCTTATAACTGTTGTAAATGTGTATAAGTACCTTGGAATCTGCTTGTCTACCAGGTTAACTTTCTCCCATGCTCTGAAGGACATGGCAGCTCGTGCCAAAATAGGTGTTGTCAACATCCTGAAACTACTTTGGTCGCTTGGGGAAAAATCTCCTTCGATTTTCTTCAAACTGTTCGATGTTCAAATTCAACCAATTCTCAATTATGGGGCTGAAGTCTGGGGTTTGGAGGCCGACTTGAAAGTTGTTGAAAGAATACACCTTTTTGCACTAAAGAGATTTTTGAATGTAAGCAGCCGAACTCCGAATGTTATGGTGTATGGTGAAACTGGGCGGTACCCTCTCTTTGTCAACATTTTTGTAAAATCTGTAAAATACTGGTTACGTATACTTAAGATGCCCGACCATCGTTTCCCATACAAATCCTACAAAATGCCACTTTACTTACACGAGCAAAATCGAAAAACGTGGGCCTCATCAGTATGCTTTCTGTTATATAAATATGGTTTTAACCATGTGTGGGAAAACCAGGGTGTTGGAGATGAGAAAACATTCCTTAAAGAATTTAAAAACAGACTTATTACCGAATACAAACAAGAGTGGTCTGATTCCATAGCTACTAGTGAAAGGTACCTTATGTATAACATGTTTAAATCAAGCTTGACTATGTCACCATTTTTGCACGATTTAAAGCACATAAAAGCAAGAAATTGTTTGCTGAGAATAAGATTAGGTGTTTCACAACTGAGACCACACAGGCTTCGCTTTGCTAGGAATACTGAGGCAGACCTTGCATGTCCTTTTTGCAACAACGAGATTGAATCCGAAATTCACTTCATATTATCATGTCCTATGTACAGTGACCTAAGAGACAAATATATACCACGCAAATATGTCAGATGTCCATCACTCTTTAAACTGTCAATGTTGTTTGCTTCTGAAAACAAGTATCTCCAACTCCGACTCGCTACTTTTCTACACAAGGCTTTTGATGTACGCGATACCGTTTTCTCTGTACAAATGTTGTACCTGTGAACCTTACGTTGACTTAAGGTTGCTTGACTGTGTTCGTCACCACAATTGACATGGGCCCACGGCCTTTTTCAATAAACCATTCAGACTCAGACTCAGACTCAGACTCTCTCTCTCTCTCTCTCTCTCTCTCTCTCTCTCTCTCTCTCTCTCTCTCTCTCTCTCTCTCTCTCTCTCTCTCTCTCTCTCTCTCTCTCTCTCTCTCTCTCTCTATCTCTCCATTTGTAGGAACTGTGAAACTGCATTAATCAGTTGCTTAGTCGTGTGTATAATATTTGTTTGTGGTATTGTCGAGTTTATTTGTGTTTTTAATATAGCAAGGACTGGCTGTTAGCTAGGTCCAAATGGACCTAACGCTACTATCCTTGAGTATTAAAGTTCTCTCTCTCTCTCTCTCTCTCTCTCTCTCTCTCTCTCTCTCTCTCTCTCTCTCTCTCTCTCTCTCTCTCTCTCTCTCTCTCTCTCTCTTCCGTCTTAATTTTCTCCATTCCTATCAACAGGGTGTGGAGCAGAGCTGAATATAACTTTGCATGCTTCATACACCCTCTGCCATCAGTTCGGATTTTCTCATTTCTGCCGTTCCGCTTCGTTGAGCTGTATGTGATTAAACTGCTGCCCTTTCTCTTGTTACAGGTGCTGTGAAAAAGGAGTCAGAACTGCACCTGTGATCTGATGAATTGTTTCGCTCTTATAAGACCTTCATGGTTGACTGGGCGTTCAATATCAAGATTCAATCAGTCAATCTCTGGCTCATACCGGTAGCTTGACCAGGCATACCAGTCATAAACTCACGGCCTGTTCACAGAGTATGACGGCCGTCGTTCTGGTCAATACCTACTTCGGTCTGGTTGTTGGCTTGTCAGTATAGGATGTGCGCATTACCGTACAAAAAAGGAAGCCTTGACCTCCTGGTGGTAGTAACTTGTCTGACTTGGCGCTGAAACCCAATTACTTACTGACTGCTTCCTTCCAGAGCTCAGGAGCTGTGTGAAGGTCAAGGTGGACGTCCTGGGCTCCCGTCCCTAATAAACCTACGGTTTCTGTGGACGTAAAGTAACACTTCATCCAACCAGCAATTGCTTCCTTTGACTTGCTTAACACCGGTTTGTCTCCCGGAGGTATTGGAGGAGGTACGGCAGTCCCACACAGGGAGGTATTGGAGGAGACTCGGCAGTCCCACACAGTGAGGTATGGAGGAGGCACGGCAGTCCCAGACAGTGAGGTACTGGATGAGGCACGGCAGTCCCACACAGGGAGGTATTGGAGGAGACTCGGCAGTCCCACATAGGGAGGTATTGGAGGAGACTCGGCAGTCCCACACAGGGAGGTATGGAGGAGGCACGGCAGTCCCACATAGGGAGGTATTGGAGGAGACTCGGCAGTCCCACACAGGGAGGTATGGAGGAGGCACGGTAGTCCCACACAAGGAGGTACTGGACGAGGCACGGCAGTCCCACTCAAGAAAAAGTAATGCCGTTTGGGCGGATGGTGGAGGTTTGGATACCTGCGTTATCACCACCAGAATGATTCTGCATTAACATAGTTGTTATAGTGATGTTAGGTATTTTGCCCTTCTTCTTCTTCTTCTTCTTCTTCTCCTCCTCCTCCTCCTCCTCCTCCTCCTCCTTCTCCTTCTTCTTCTTCTTCTTCTTCTTCTTCTCCTCCTCCTCCTCCTCCTCAACCTCCTCCTCCTTCTCTTCCTTCTTCTTCTTCTTCTTCTTCTTCTTCTTCTTCTTCTTCTTCTTCTTCTTCTTCTTCTTCTTGCGTTTCACAGCAGAAGAGAGGGGGTCACTCGGTGTATGTCATTGTACATTAACAAATACATTCCTCAGACTGAGAAGACTGTGTATCCGACTGTTTCTTTATTACCAGCCACAACAGCCTCGTGCCGTCTTCGGATGAGATGATGTTTCCTTAATCGTGGCGGTGAAGTCGAAATGCCAGAAATTGAGTGGGAGAGATGGGGCTGGGATGGGGGGGGGGGGGGGTGTAGGAGGGGAATATCAGCGCGGCACTGTTACGATCACAAATAATTGGTGCATTAAGATGGGCAAAGATGTGAGCCAGTTTATGGTTTTAATCGTGGACGGGGCGAATTCACAAGATAGTACCCACAAACCAAAACTCTGCGAAGCGAAAGGCGAGTAGAAACGGTAGTGCAGAAGCAAGGTCTGGAACCCAAAGTAGCCGATAGGACAGCAATCCCAGCGAAAGACTACTGACCAACAATCTGGAACTATCGCTTGTAATCTCACGACCTGCACTCAGCGAAGCATGGCGTATCTGTCACGTAGAGGAGTAACAACTGCTATCAACGCGTGTCAGGTCTTCCGGTGGCGCTAGTCTCGCTGTACGCATGCGCTTTGCGGTGTGAAAGCCGCCAATGACGTGGGAACGTTGGTGGGGGAAGGATAACCCGGGTATGTATACATTATGCTATGTCTCCTCGGTTGATCAGTTTATCGAGTATCAAAGGAAAGTAGCAGCGCAATGCCAGGTAATGCAGTACTTGTATCGGGCACAGAATACGCAGGTGGCGCTGGTGATAGGTTGCAGGTTTTGTGTGATGTATGATTCCGAGTGCTTTACTTTTCGCGGGGGAAGGGGTGGTGGGAGGAGTGGAGGTCAGTTAGTTTATTGGATGTTTTCTGTTGTGGTTGTTTTTATGTGCACGGCTGCATTCAAAAAATCACGTGCGCACGCGTATGTAAAGGTACCCCCTCTGTACCTCCTGTGCGCGCACGGGCATGCACGCACACACACACACACACACACACACACGAACGCACGCACGCGCGCGCACACACACACACACGCACGCACGCACGCACGCGCCCGCACGCACGCATGCTCGCACGCACGCACGCACACACACACACACACACACACACACACACACACACACACGAACGAACGAAAGGGATGAGAGGGAGAGACAGACAGTGGCTGTCCCACAGTCAATCAGGCAGAAGGTAAACAGAGAGGCAGGCTAACGGTGGACAGACAAGCAGACAGACATGCAGACAGATAGACGGGCAGAAGGTGGACAGACAGACAGACAGACAGGCAGGCAGAAGGTGGACAGACAGGCAGACAGACAGATGGGCAGAAGGTGGACAGACAGACAGGCAGAAGGTGGACAGGCAGGCAGACAGACAGACAGACGGGCAGAAGGTGGACAGATAGTCAGACAGACAAACGGGCAGAAGGTGGACAGACTGGCAGACAGACAGGCATGCAGAAGAGATACACTATATCTAGGCCTCGTTTAGCACGAGCCAGGGAGTGGGGTGGGGGCGGGAGTGATTGGTTGAAGGGGGGGGGGGGGGGAGAAAGAAAGGACGACCTCCTCAGATTAGTTTGCAAGGGCGTATTAGCACACGTCCAGCCAGTACATTTTTCAGGTGATGAACACTTAACCTCATATGGTCTGTGTGTAGGTTGTAGTATACAATGACTGTCGTAATCAAGACTTCGTTGTTTCTTCTTCTTCTTCTTCTTCTTCTTCTTTCCCCCTTCTCAAGACAACACAGCCGTCTCTTTTTTCTTTCTAGGAGGTCGCCTGCAAGAAGCACGCCAGTCCAAGGCCATTATTAACCGACCCCTGCGTCAGTACAACGACCATGTCAAGGCCATCGCTTGCTCGGAGTCACCCAAGCCAGTCCCGTCAAAGCCATCTCTCCGCGTTCCTGACGTGATTTTCTTCAGCTACTCTGGTCTATTGGACTAGCGGAGAACTCACGTGGCTCGTCAGCTCTGGGTTGTCTCGGGTTCGAATCTGCACCGGGTCAACTTTTCATTCAGCAGTTGCCGCTTACAGCTTCCCGTTCTGGGGTGACCCTGTGTGGCTGACAAGACGTTTAGATCCAGTTACTGTTAGATGTGTGTGTGTGTGTGTGTGTGTGTGTGTGTGTGTGTGTGTGTGTGTGTGTGTGTGTGTTGTCCTAATAAATAGCGTTCTTTTGAACCTTTTATGTGTCTTCACCCGCTCCGCAACACAACCTCCACTAGAGGAACTAACATCTCAACCAACGACAATGGCAAAAACAGCTACAACAGAACAACCACAAGAAGCGCTCGGCGATCATCCTTGAAAAGACGAGAAAACGCCATCATCAAACATACGAACGCTGGCACTGTTTTAAAGGCAACGCTAGGGAAAGGTTTGGGAGATTGGGCTGAGTGCATATGGGCATTCACGAATCGCGCAGGTACAATCTTGAACTGAACTCAACAACAATTCGTCAAATGTTCAATGTATCTTTATTTTGTACTTGAGTAAATATTTGTTTTTACCAACAACAATTGCAGCTGATAGAAGAGCTCGTCAAGACATATAAAACATATAATAATAATTGAGGATTTGTTTTGTTTTCAATTCCTTGCTGATAAAAAAAAAAATGGCGATTTTTTTCATTTTCTAAACTAAGTACACTCAGTGGCGTGACGTCCGTAAAATGTGTGCACATTGCCCAATGAAAACCATTCTACAACACGTGGGTGGGGCAGCCTAGCTAAGCAAATTCATCACTCGAAAACTCACATCACTCGAAACACGACATAAAATCAACAGACCGCTGCGAAACAAACTTCTTAATTTTAAGTGTTCTGTTTCTGTGTTTAACTTTTATTTTTGTTCTCTTAGGGGAAACATTTTTATGAATGCTACAGCTCCTTTAAACTGTAAAACTTTGCTGCGATTATTCTGTGGAGTCAGGTCTCAAACGCGCGGTCTGCTGGAACGCCAATGACCTCGACCTAAAACCTTGAAACCTAACCCGACTTAGAAGTCACTGGCAGTTTTCCGGCAAATGTTTGTAACCAGGCGTCAGTTTGACAGCTGGTTACAATCACTTTATTTTTCCGCCAGAAACTGTTTGAATGGAAAGAGTGTGCTTTTTGCCTTTGATCAGTTCGTTATTAACAGAAGGAGAGTTTTCTTTTGACCTTTCAGTCAGTGTGCTGCAGACTTGCGACTGTATGGTCCTTTAGTCATTGACAGTTTCCAACGGTAGGGCTGTGAAAGCTGTCGAGATTATAATGACTCTCTCACCAGCATGTGGCGATGTCATCGTATATAATATATAAAATATATATATTACCCTATTAATGTTATTGTAAATGTGTGTACAGTGTGTGTGTGTGTGTGTGTGTGTGTGTGTGTGTGTGTGTGTGTGTGTGTGTGTGTGTGTGTGTGAATGTCAGTGTGCGTGCGTGTGTACACACACACACACACACACACACACACACACACACACGCAAGCACACACACACACACACACACACACACACACACACACACACACACACACACACACACACACACACACACAACACACACACACACACACAACGCACACAAGACCAACAAGCTGAAGCAGGCAAGAAACAGACCAAACAAATCCTTCTGGTTTCTGCGTGTTGTGATCACGAATAGGTCTTGTGTTAGCTGTGACATTTTGTTTTTCAAGGCATGTCATGCTCTTCACCCACACTTGGCGGGGAGGCAGGAGTGTGGGTGGAGACGAAGACAGGCCGGGAGGTGGGTGGGTGGGGGAAAGAGGGGTGAATGTTTATTATCATACACTTTCATCAACTCCTACGCAACCACACAATCGACAATGGCTGACATCTCATCTGACACAGCCAAGTCACAATACGATGCTTGTGTGCGCCCTGGTGTCCAGACCCACGCTGACACAGTGACAGTTGCGCAACAGTCACCAGGCTACGTAACACACAGTGATCAGACAAACAACCAACGCCACTTCTCACGCTCGTGAACTGTTTCAGTTAAATTTCGGACCCCCCACCCCACCCTCCGCCGCCCCCTCAGCAAAGCACCGTTTCCACTGTTCTTGATTTGTTGTGGTCTTAGAGAGAGAGAGAGAGAGAGAGAGAAGTGGGGGGGGGGGGAGAGTGTGTGTGGTGTGTGTGTGTGTGTGTGTGTGTGTGTGTGTGTGTGTGTGTGTGTGTGTGTGAGTGTGTGAGTGTGTGTGCGAGAGAGAGAGTGTGTGTGTGTATGTGTGTGTATGTGTGTGTGTGTATGCGTGTGTGTGTGCGCGCGTGCACGCGTGTGTGTGTGTGTGTGTGTGTGTGTGTGTGTGTGTGTGTGTGTGTGTGTGTGTGTGTGTAGTTTTGTTTTCTACGTCAACCTTTTAGAAGGTGCTCAAAACACATCACACACACACACACACACACACACACACACACACACACACACACACACACACACACATCTCGTCTCTCTCTCTCCTCTCTCTCTCACTCTCTCTCTCCTCTCTCTCTCTCTCTCTCTCTCTCTCTCTCTCTCTCTCCTCTCTCTCTCTCTCTCTCTCTCACACAACACACACACACACACACACACACACACACACACACACACACACACACACACACACACACACACACACACACACACACACACACACACACACACACACACACACACACACAGAGATCGACTGTGTTGTCCAATTGCCATGAGTGTGACGGGTGATTTAGAAGAGTCACCACCCTTTTAGTGATACACGAGTTGACGGTGATCCAATTGTCTATATAAGGTACTGATTTCTAACTATAGCTGCACTACACTCGCTAATTCTGCTCTTTCCTGTGGAAACAGAGGTCAATTGTTCTCCTACTTCTTGACAATAAAGCCCACCCCACGTGCATAGCTGAATAAGCCTTTTCCCGTCCCTGTATAGCGGTCGTCTCATCGGAAACGCGCGACACACCATTCGTTCGGGACTTTCCGGTGCGCCTGCGCATAAACGGAAAGGGAGGCGAATCCTTGTGCTTCCGCACACTAAACTGTAGACTGTTTCATCATCGGATTTCGTGTGAAGTGGAGACGTGGCTGTCGATGGGAAGATCCTGTTGGACTGTTGGTAGGGTCAAGCGGTCAGTGTGCTTACTTGGGGCATTGTTAATGTCCGACATTCTTCCCTCCTCTCTCCTTAGGCTCTAACCCAATGGCATGCCGTGATCGCTTGTACATGATCGCTTGTACATGATCGCTTGCACATGATCTCTTGTACATGATCGCTTGCACATGATCGCTTGTACATGATCGCTTGCACATGATCGCTTGTACATGATCGCTTGTACATGATCCCTTGCACATGATCGCTTGTACATGATCGCTGGTACATGATCGCTTGCACATGATCGCTTGTACATGATCGCTTGCACAACAGCCTAGCTACAAACACAAGCGTGCGCTGGTGCCTTAGCCAATCAATTGCACAGTACATTCCTAACTCTG
>CAUZXP010000373.1:25000-27000 GCA_963584105.1 Alviniconcha strummeri | reverse complement strand
TCGAAGTTTTTACCAGATGATCAAACCGATGGGTCTCAGTATAATTGTCCTAATAGGTTACTAAACTTTTGCAGAGATCGAATCTCTCAAAATACCACATTTTTAATTCCTCCTATATCTGTATTCGAAGTAGGAATATCTATCTTAAAGCTGGATAATAAGAAATCTACAGGTTGTGATGGTATTAGTGTTAAACTTCTAAAAATTGCCCTTCCTTACATAGCTGAGACACTTACATACATTTATAACTTATGCATACAAAAGAATGTTTTTCCAACCGCATTCAAGAGAGCTAAAGTAATTCCACTCCCTAAAACAAAAACTATCTCCACCGATCTGAACGATTACCGCCCTATCTCGATCCTGTCTGTTCTCACAAAGCCACTAGAAAGACACATTCATAAACATTTGACAAACTTTTTAGAAACACACCAGCTTTTCCATTCCTTTCAGTCTGGCTTCCGATGTGGACATTCTTGTCAAACGGCAGTTACCCGTTTAACTGATATTTGGCTCTCAGCTTTCAACAACCGTCAAATGTCAGGCGCTGTATTTCTCGATTTTCGCAAGGCTTTTGACCTGGTTCATCACGATATTTTAATGAAAAAACTATCCACGTACAACTTAAGCATCGCAAGTATAGCTTTCTTAAGATCTTATTTACAGGATCGTATACAATGCGTGCTTGTAAATGGCACATACTCCCAAGAAACGTCTATAACAAGTGGAGTGCCTCAAGGGTCGATCCTAGGCCCACTTCTGTTTTGCATCTTTATTAATGACTTGCCTCTGTGTCTTACACGTGCGTCAGTCCAATGTGATTTATTTGCTGATGATGGCACCCTTAATACAGCTAATGACAACATAGATAATATACGAGGGGATTTACAACAAAGTCTATAGATGTCTCTGGATGGTGTTGTAGAAATCGGATGGCACTAAATCCGACGAAAACAAAATGCATGTTGATGGCGACGAGACAAAAACACCAGAAAAAAACAGCTCCCTTTAAATCTAAAGTTCGAGACCACGCCAATAGAGCAAGTTTCAAAACATCGCCTGCTTGGAGTGACTGTAGACGAACAGCTAAAGTGGCAAGCACATATTAACAACATGTGCAAAACCGTTTCTAGAAATATTTTTCTTCTTTCGAAACTGAGCCAAATTGTCAGCCAAAAATCCAAATTAGCATTCTTCTTCGCACACATTATGTCACATATGAACTATGTTTCAAATGCATGGGATGGATGTGCCGGTGTGCACATGAAGCAGCTGTATTCTCTCCACAAACGTGCCGTAAAATTCTTGATGCCAATTCCTAATTTAGACTACAAACAAAAGTGCTGTGCTCTCAAACTACTCCCTTTAGACAAACAACTATTGCTCAACAAATGTGTTCTAATGCAAAAGGTTGTTCACGGCAAAGCCCCGCAGTATCTGAAAGATCTCATGATTCCATCTGAACGTCTTCATGTTCATGGGAATAAACAGCTTTTGCCCAGAACAAGGATTGATATCTTTAAAACGAGTTTCTCCTTTTCAGGCTCCTTAGCGTGGAATAGTTTAGCTCATCATCTCAGATACACCATGGAATTAAAAACGTTCAAAAGGAAAGCATTTCAGGCACTTGCTAAGCCACCTTGAATACTTCGTTATACTTCTTCTTCTGCTTCTTTTTTCTTCTTTTTTTTTTTTCTTCTTCTTTTTTTTCTTTTTTTTTTTCTAGCGCGTCAGACAGCTTGACACGAAATGTATAGAATGCTGTTATTGTTTTCCCTCTCTTGCTCTTGTAAAATTTTAGATTTGTGTGTGTGTGTGTGTGTGTGTGTGTGTGTGTGTGTGTGTGTGTGTGTGTGTGTGTGTGTGTGTGTGTGTGTGTGTGTGTGCGTGTGTGGTATTTTCATGAAATATTTACCTTTGTTTTCCTCCTGGTCATTTTATTTTATTTATTTTTCCCCTCAAATTTAATGTTTGCATATATGATTGTGGGTGTATGTGAT
>CAUZXP010000373.1:5000-20000 GCA_963584105.1 Alviniconcha strummeri | reverse complement strand
GTCAATCATCACGGCGCTATTGTGTGTTGCACTGCCCCGGTCTGTGACACTGACAGACTTGTATACTCATGGCCTTGAGACAATTATAGTTTATAGTATACGTCCAGGATCCTGGTGGACACGTTGGTGTTTTTCATTTGCTGAATACTTTGTATTTTGCATCTATTCAGGATCACGAACAGTAGTGCTTGCTCCGTTTGCATTAACTGGTGGGCACGTTAGTATATTCCACTACCTAATTTATACTTCGTGTTAGAAACTGTTCAAGAACCCGAGCGGCTGTGTCTGCTCCCTTTGAATAGTTAACCGGTGGAAACGTTGGGATATTTCATTAGCTGAATAGTTTGTGTCTGCATCTGTCCAAGAACTCGAGCGGCTGTGCCGGCTCCCTTTGGATTGTTAATCGTGTTTCGTGTGGATTCCCTCTGCTTTGTTTTCCGAAATTTGTACTACCAGTTCGTTTTGTTGTTGTTCTTGTTGTTTTCAGTTGTATGCGCCATTGTCCTCTGGGATATATATATATATGTAACCTTTAGAGGAACATTTAATCACGCAGAGATTTGAATTTCTGCATTTTTCAGTTCTAGAACGGATTGTTAGTCAGGGTTTAGCATGTCCAGCGACTGTCTCCGAGTCGGTCACCTTAATGTGTACCACATTCAGAAAATAATTCATGATCTTAATGTCTTCTTTGAATCCCATCAACTCTTCCACCTGTTCGGTCTCAGTGAGACTAGGCTGAAAAGCCACATTCCAAGTGAAGGTCTGTCTCTTCCTCACTATTCACTAATCCGAAAGGATGCTGCCAGATCTCAGCACACAGGTTTAGTTGTTTACATACATTCTTCAGTCACCAAAATTGTCCGTCGCCGTCCTGACTTAGAGTCTGAAGCAGTAGAAAGCGTGTGGTTAGAAATACAAACGCGCAAGTTCAGTATCTTAGTTGGTTATATTTATAGAAACCCAGCTTCAACGTTTGACTGGTATGATCTATTTGTTACAATGATGGACAGGGTGCAGGGCTGTAATTTGAATGTTGTCCTGTTGGGTGATTTTAATACTGACATGCAAAAAAGTAACCTAGCATGGGATTCCACAATATCCTTATTTGGCCTAAATCAAATGATTACGTCACCTACGAGAATCACTCCCCATTCTTCAACACTAATTGATCATATTTACACAAGTGATACTAGCATTGTGTCAAATATTCTAGTGCATGCCACAGGAATCAGCGATCATTTTCCAGTGTGCTGTACCTTGTCTGTCAAAAATGTGAAGCCTGTTCTGAATGTCCACTCTTCAATTGTTTACCGATGTTTCAAACAGTTTGATGAAAGAGCTTTTTTGATGGATTTGCACGTAATCCCCTTTAAAAATGTGTACAATTTTAGCGACCCCAATGTGGCACTGTCACACTGGATTGACTTATTTCTTGATGTTATTAATAAGCATGCCCCCCTCAAAAAAAAAGCGGGTGAAACGGCAAACCCTTCCACCATGGCTGAACACTGATATAAAGCAAGCCATGTTACTGAGGGACAAGTGTAGGAAGCAAAAGAAATTTGTAGAATATAAGCAACAACGGAACCATGTAAATTACCTTGTGAGGGAAGCCAAGAAAAAATATTTTAATGACCTTGCCGGAAATAAAGCAGATATATCATCCATGTGGAGAGGTATCAACACACTCACTAAAGGCCACAGCCCTGCAAACAATAATCTTCCATCGGAACTCACACCAGATGTCTTTAACGCCCACTTCGTATCTGTAGTCTCGAAGTTTTTACCAGATGATCAAACCGATGGGTCTCAGTATAATTGTCCTAATAGGTTACTAAACTTTTGCAGAGATCGAATCTCTCAAAATACCACATTTTCAATTCCTCCTATATCTGTATTCGAAGTAGGAATATCTATCTTAAAGCTGGATAATAAGAAATCTACAGGTTGTGATGGTATTAGTGTTAAACTTCTAAAAATTGCCCTTCCTTACATAGCTGAGACACTTACATATATTCATGACTTATGCATACAAAAGACTGTTTTCCAACCGCATTCAAGAGAGCTTAAGTAATTCCACTCCCTAAAACAAAAACTATCTCCACCGATCTGAATGATTACCGCCCTGTCTCGATCCTGTCTGTTCTCACAAAGCCACTAGAAAGACACATTCATAAACATTTGACAAACTTTTTAGAAACATACCAGCTTTTCCATTCCTTTCAGTCTGGCTTCCGATGTGGACATTCTTGTCAAACGGCAGTTACTCGTTTAATTGATATTTGGCTCTCAGCTTTCAACAACCGTCAAATGTCAGGCGCTGTATTTCTCGATTTCACAAGGCTTTTGACCTGGTTCATCACGATATTTTACTGAAAAAACTATCCACGTACAACTTAAGCATCGCAAGTATAGCTTTCTTAAGATCTTATTTACAGGATCGTATACAATGCGTGCTTGTAAATGGCACATACTCCCAAGAAACGTCTATAACAAGTGGAGTGCCTCAAGGGTCGATCCTAGGCCCACTTCTGTTTTGCATCTTTATTAATGACTTGCCCCTGTGTCTTACACGTGCGTCAGTCCAATGTGATTTATTTGCTGATGATGGCACCCTTAATACAGCTAATGACAACATAGATAATATACGAGGGGATTTACAACAAAGTCTATATGATGTCTCTGGATGGTGTTGTAGAAATCGGACGGCACTAAATCCGACGAAAACAAAATGCATGAAGCAGCTGTATTCTCTCCACAAACGTGCCGTAAAATTCTTGATGCCAATTCCTAATTTAGACTACAAACAAAAGTGCTGTTCTCTCAAACTACTCCCTTTAGACAAAAAACTATTGCTCAACAAATGTGTTCTAATGCAAAAGGTTGTTCACGGCAAAGCCCCGCAGTATCTGAAAGATCTCATGATTCCATCTGAACGTCTTCATGTTCATGGGAATAAACAGCTTTTGCCCAGAACAAGGATTGATATCTTTAAAACGAGTTTCTCCTTTTCAGGCTCCTTAGCGTGGAATAGTTTAGCTCATCATCTCAGATACCCCATGGAATTAAAAACGTTCAAAAGGAAAGCATTTCAGGCACTTGCTAAGCCACCTTGAATACTTCGTTTTACTTCTTCTTTTTTTCTTTTTCTTTTTTCTTTTTTTTCCCCCTTCTTTTCTTCTAGCGCGTCAGACAGCTTGACACGAAATGTATAGAATGCTGTTATTGTTTTCCCTCTCTTGCTCTTGTAAAATTTTAGATTTGTGTGTGTGTGTGTGTGTGTGTCGTGTGTGTGTGTGTGTGTGTGTGTGTGTGTGTGTGTGTGTGTGTGTGTGAGTGTGTGTGTGTGTGTGAGTGTGTGTGTGAGTGTGTGTGTGTGTGTGTGTGTGTGTGTGTGTGTGTGTGTGTGTGTGTGTGTGTGTGTGTGTGTGTGTGTGTGTGTGTGCGTGTGTGGTATTTTCATGAAATATTTACCTTTGTTTTCCTCCTGGTAATTTTTTCCCCCCCTCAAATTTAATGTTTGCATATATGATTGTGGGTGTATGTGATGTGCTTTGATTTTGGTTTATTTATTTTTCCCTTTTTTTTTTTTTTTTTTTTTTTTGCTTTTTTTTTTTTTTTTTAATCAGCAGGTACGTATGCTTTTCAGGCATCATCTTTCACGGAAAAACGGATTTGTTCGCCATCTTCATCTTCTGCATCGTCCTGATATAACCGTCATGGCTGACTGGGCGTAAAAAACTCACTCCGTCTCCGACACTGCAAGGTTATCTCCCTTGAGAGAGTTACTTCCTCTTCAATTCCTCTATGGCTTCGCACTCCTCATACGCATCTGGAAGAGAAAGCATGTATTATCATCATCACCACCACCACCACCACCATCATTGTCGTCGTCGGCGTGATCATAGTCGTCATCATCATTACCATCATCTCTGCTCTCTGCCCTATGTCTGTCTGTCTGTCTGTCTGTCTGTCTGTCTATCTGTCTGTCTGTCTGTCTGTCTGTCTGTCTGTCTGTCTGTCTCTGTTTGTCTGTTTATCTATATCTGTCTATTTATCTATGTCTGTATATCTGTCTGTCTCTCTCGTGTACCTATTTGGATTTGTTTATTAGTTCAAAATTAGGGCATTCTTCCTAAACACCCGTACCAGCTCGTCTCGCGCTACAGTCAGTATAACACTGGTGAAAACTCAATATAAAATTAACATCCCCATACGAGACACAGAGAGACAGACAGACAGAGACACAGAGAGACAGAGACAAACAGACAGACAGACAGAGATGGGGGGCTGGGGTGCGGTGCGTAACTGATCACACAAACAAAAACCAAACAACAACAACAGCAAAATGATAACATAAGTCAAATTATTCTTACCGATGGTGTCGGAAAAGGTTTCCAGTTCCTCTTCGGTAAGAGAGCCGTCACTGTTCGCTGAAAATGTATGACAAAGAAAATCAACTACTGACTACTTGTAGACAAACATGACATGCGCGCAAACCCGCATACACACGCGCGCGCGCACACTCACCACACACACACACACACACACACACACACACACACACACACACACACACACACACACACACACGAGTCAAGCAAACGAAACAACAACAAACAAACACAAAAACAAAATGGATTGCTGATTAATGAACGGATGGACGGGTGACAATGCAGCTGAGCAGCTGGTTCAAAGACTGAGTGAGTGGGCTGGTGAGTGAATGGATTAGTGGGTGAATGAACGAAGAAAGGGCTTAGTGAATGTACGAGTGAGTGAATGGATTAGTGAGTGACGGTGTGAGTGAGTGGGCTGATTAGTGAGTAAATAAGTGAGTGATTAGTGGTTTTGACTGAGTGAGCGAGTGAGTGAGTGAGCGACTGAGTGAGTCATAGGTTGACTGCATGAGTAAGTGAGTGAGTGAGCGAGTTATACTGACCATCGCTTGCGTCAAAGGTAGCGTCCACAGTGTCCTTGGTGAGACCAACTTCGGAGTCAAAGTCCAGGCTGAGGCATCTCTCCTCCAGTTCCTTGGCAACCGCAGCAGCCTCCTCATCGGTCAGCTGTCCGGTGCACTCCACGTCACGCTTGCCCAGCAATACAGCAGCTGCTTTTGCCGTGGCCGCTTTGACTAAAATCTGTGGATGCCAGTTATGTTTGTTATTCCTCTGCGTGATTGACGCTGAATACCTGGTTGCCGGTCATTTAAAGAAGAAGAAGAAGAAATTCTCCCATGTCTCTCTGTCTTTCTCCCCTTTTCTCCCCTCTGTCTGTCTGTCTGTCTGTCTGTCTGTCTGTCTGTCTGTCTGTCTGTCTGTCTGTCTGTCTGTCTGTCTGTCTCTCTCTCTCTCTCTCTCTCTCTCTCTCTCTCTCTCTCTCTCTCTCTCTCTCTCTCTCTTCTCTCCCCTCTATTTCTGTCTC
Organism: Alviniconcha strummeri; assembly: GCA_963584105.1. Taxonomy (NCBI): domain Eukaryota; kingdom Metazoa; phylum Mollusca; class Gastropoda; family Provannidae; genus Alviniconcha; species Alviniconcha strummeri. The sequence continues at coordinate 14,576 of CAUZXP010000373.1, read as the reverse complement.
TCTCCCCATCCCCATCCCTACTCTTCCTCTTTCTACATTCCCCCGCCTCTGCCCCCCACCTCCACTCTTTCTCTGTCTCTCTCTCGATCTCTTGTTCTCCCCATTCTCTCTTTCTCTTTCTACCCTCTCTCACTGTCTCTCTCCCTCCCCCTCCCCCTGTTCTTCTCTCCCCCCCCCCACTCTTTCTCAATCACACGCTCCCCCTCTATCCGCATCGACTCTTTGTCTGTCTGTCTGTCTGTCTGTCTCTGTCTCTGTCTCTCTCTGTCTCGCTCTGTCTCTGTCTCTGTCTCTGTCTGTCTCTGTCTCTCTCTCTCTCTCTCTCTCTCTCTCTCTCTCTCTCTCTCTCTGCTCGGAGCCAAAATGGCGGCTGACCTACGGAAGTGTGGTTAACTGCTCGTCAGCATTTATGTGCTAGTGGTGTTTAGCTGGAGAGTTAGTTCTTTCTTTCTGTACCAAAGTGATTGTGACAGACTGGCAGTGGCCGAAGAACCAAGGATGGAAGTTCTGAGGCAAAGTTCACGTAGTTACGGACAGTTTTTAGTTTTTTCATTTGCCGGTGTGTTTTTGCCGGTTTGTGTCGGACACGTGGATCACTCAGCGTCAGTGGTCTGCTGCCTGATGGCAGATGGTCGCTGTTGACTTGTTCATTGTTCATTGTCAACCTTTGGTGGATCAGGCGCCCGGATGCGGATCAAGAGGTGAAAGAAGACTAGTGCCAAGGATAGCAGCACAACGTTATCTTGTCGTTCTTGACAGTTTACTTTATGTGATGCTGTGAATTCATATTCGAACTCTGCTGTGTTTTTTTCGCCGGCCAGCCCGGCTGGCTCTCACCAGTTGCCAGTTACGTCACTCCCACCGTTGACGGTGGGGAGAAAGTACTGATGCGCCGTCAAGAGGTCGTAAAAACACTCAACCAGCAGCGTCGGCTTATCTTTTCCAGGCCACACAGCTTCGACGGTATTAGCTGCACACCGTCACGCTCCAATCATCTGCAAGCTAAGTTGATCAGATTTTTTCCGTGTTATCATTTGTTAGTTTAGTACTGCCTGTCTGCAGTTTGTTGTTTGAGAAAGGTATTTTTGCTGAAAAATTACGCATGATTTGTATTGTCTAAGTAAAATAAGCGTTCCGTTTAACCTCTTTTTTGCTCCATATCTCGACATGTAATGCGCCCCCTTGTCTCCCTAGGCCATGAGTTCGCCCCTCCCTCCACCATGTTATTGACTACTTAGCCAACACGACTTCTCTTTAAACTGCAGCCGCCATGGCGCTCCAGGGGCCTTAACTATGAATCGGGCCTAAAGCGGTAGGCCAGCCTAAATCTCAAGGCTATTGACAATGGCCCCAAAATGGTAATCATGAACCGGGACTACACCAAAGTCCGGGCCGAACCTCGGGCCTAAACAGCCGATATTTAGGCTAGCGATTTCGCTGGACTAAAGGTCGTAGGCCCGGGACTATGACTGCTTTTGGCCTTGTTATGCTTGGAAAGTTGGTTCTTCTTGTTGTTTTTGTTTCTTTTTTGCTGTTGTTGCGTCTTTATGTCTGAATCCAGCGGTTTCTCTCTCTTTTTAATTTTCTTTTTCTTTTTTTCTTTCGTTTCGTCAAATGAGTACTAGATGTTCGTCGGCCAAAGCTCTTTCATTTTGGAGGGAAGAAAGGTCGCACTCGCCGAGTGACGACGGCATAATGACTGATTAATGTGATCGTACGATTTAATGTTTGCAAATTATTATGTCAGCAAGTTTGCTTGACGTCTTACATTCTCACTTGATTTATTTTCTTGTTGTTTAAATTCACCTACACAGCGCAGGCTACCTGATTTCACAGCGTCCACTCGCCTTTCTGACAAGTTCAAAATGGCCGACGTAGCAGCGTGTGATGATGATGAGGAGTTGATGCTTAATGTCTTCAGATGTCATTTGACATATTAGGGACAAGTTGTGACCAATGCCGAAGCACGGTTCAATAAAAGCCACATACGTAAGATGTATGCGTGTTTAGCTGTAACCTGCCACCTGCACTTTTGGCAGAATGACCGGGATTTTTTACGTGCTACTGTGGTAACACGGGGGTGGAACGGATACCGAAATAAGAGTCAGCACAGAAAGTCGACCCTGGAGAAGAAAATTCTCCCGCCATTCCAGCAGGGATTCGAACCCGCGACCTTTCAATCACGAGTCCGGCGCTCTAACCACTGAGCTATCCCCGCCCCCAAATAGCAGCGTGTATGTTAAACTTTATTTATATAGTACAAAGTAAGTGATATTTACGACTTAAAATCAGTGTTCAGGGGCCCTTTAATGCCCCTCACCAGACAGATTTACTACAGGCGTTACGTGTGTGATGTTGCAGGAACTGCGGGGTATCAGCTCGACTGGCTGATGAGGGCACCAATCCAACCAGGACCATCCATGTAGAAGACAGTAATGACATCAGTATAGTACCCACTGACCTTCCCAGCCAGGACCTTTTTCGGACTAAGATCCAAGTCAACTGTGATACTGTTAAGCTAGTGACAATAACGATCTTCTACAGCATAGGTACAATCCTAGTCCAGAGAAACAGGTGTCCCCGTTGGAGAGACGAGGAGTTCAGTTCCCTCATTAAATGCATTAGGGCCATCTACGCCTTTGTCGACTGGGTGAAGGAGCCGGGGTTGCATGAAACAGTAACATCGAATCTGCGCAACCTCCGCTTGCCGACTGTTTCACCATCGCCGACAAGAGAGCCCGGACTACACGATGTTAGACCCAGGTGCAGCCTGCGTCCACAGTTGCCAAGGACAACCAGGAGTACGAGAAGGAGCTCGCGTCGACTTCAGGCCCTCAGTCCCAAGTCAGCCTCACCTTCAGCAGCTCCAGTCCCGGTTTCCCAGCATATCAAGCCGACCCGCCACCTGGATCATACACGTGCCACACCTCCTACCACACCCCGCCAACCCAGTCACACCTTCACCACACCACGCCTCCCTAGTCACTGAGCTGGAGACAGCAAAACAACAGATAAAGGCCGAGCTCAAGCTGCATGTGAAGGTGAAGTCTGACCAACTGACTGACACCGTGACGTCACTGGGGCGTCACCAAGCTGACGGAGTCACAAAACAGAACAAAGACATGAAATCTCAAATCGGTGATCTTAGGAAGTACATCAGTGTTATTAAGCCCGGCCTAGCCAAGCAACAAACACCTGCCGCAGCAGAAATACAAGAACCGTCATCACCCGAAGTTCCTGTCAACAAAAACAACACTTCAGTGAACGTGGAAACGTCTAACATGTTCTCAGTGTTAGGTGGGGAAGAAGACGACCAGCTAACACTAGATAACTGCCCCAGCTCATCTCTCGACGCGGCCACTACATACAACACAGATCCCAGCCATGACTCAACCATCGACAATCACGACTCAACGCCTCAGCTATCATCGCACCACCACCAAATCACATGGACCGTGACGCCAGGACAACTAGGGACACTGACCCCTATCCGCTCCATAAGTACCAGGTCGTCACCTCGTCACACCGTCATAGTTCAGGAGCTGTGTGAGAGTCGAAGTGGACGTCCTGGGCTGTCCGTCCTAACGAGCCTTCTGGTTTCCGTGGACGTAAAGATTTATTGAACCGTGCTTCGGCATTGGTCACAACTTGTCCCTAACATGTCAACTGACATCTGAGGACATTAAGCAACACTTCATCATCATCGTCACACCGACATAGTTCAGGAGCTGTGTGAGAGTCGAGGTGGACGTCCTGGGCTGTCCGTCCTAACGAGCCTTCTGGTTTCCGTGGACGTAAAGATTTATTGAACCGTGCTTCGGCATTGGTCACAACTTGTCCCTAATATGTCAACTGACATCTGAGGACATTAAGCATCGCTTCATCATCATCATCGTCACACCGACCGTGACGCCAGGACGCCAAGGGAACGGATGGCGGAGTGCAGAGTCTCTCCTGGCAAAACACACGTGCTGATTGGGGACTCTGTGTTCGGACAAATCAGACCAGAGCTGATGTACCCTCACAAAGCACAGCAAAAGATTAGCGTCTCCGGCCTCACCGTGGACGACCTTCTACATTGGCTGCAAAATGTTCCAAAATGCAGAGACGTCCAGCTGCTGGTCGTCCACGTCGGGGTGAACACGTGCTGGGTGAACACCGTCACGGAGAGCATGTGGAGGGCACTGCTCAAACTGCTCAAGTCAGTGTTCTCCAACGCCGTCGTCCAGCTCTCCTTTCTAATCCCGCCACAAGGAGAGCACCCCCTGAGGAAGACGGTGGCCGCTTCAAACGCTGCCTTGGTGAAGGCGTGTCACAGTGAGCAAGTTATGCTCGCTGACAACACCGACACCTTCACCACGAACAGCGGCGCCCTCCCGGAAAGCGCTCTACCGTGACGCTCTGCACCCAAGCCCCAAAGGCACCGTGCGACTTGCGTGCAGTGTCAAGTATGTGGGCCAACCCCGACCTCCCCTTCGACCCCAAGACCGCCCTTCCCATCCGCCACCCTCTGCTAGTGGCCGAGTGCCGTTGCTGGAGACCCCTGATGATGATGAGTTGATGCCTAATGTCCTCAGATGTCATTTGACATATTAGGGATAAGTTGTGACCAATGCCGAAGCACGGTTCAATAAAAGCCACATACGTAAGGTGTATGCGTGTTTAGCTGTAACCTGCCACCTGCACTTTTGGCAGAATGACGGGATTTTTTACGTGCTACTGTGGTAACACGGGGGTGGAACGGATACCGAAATAAGAGTCAGCACAGAAAGTCGACCCTGGAGAAGAAAATTCTCCCGCCGTTCCAGCAGGGATTCGAACCCGCGACCTTTCAATCACGAGTCCGGCGCTGTAACCACTGAGCTATCCCCGCCCCCTGGAGACCCCTTCGTTTCAGCCACGTTTTGACTGCCCGCCAAGCCAGCACCTCAGAGAGGGCGGTGGGAGGAGCCAGCAGTACAGAAATGGGCCAGCTGTTTCAACCACTCGCGGTCCTTTCCCACCACCTCCACTGCTACAACAACGGCCTGCGGACACGGAAAGCTCCATCCCACAACGACGGCTTGGTGACGCCCCACTACACATCGGCCTCACCGCTACAGCAGAGGAACACCCCAACACCGTGATGTCGGCACCGCCCCGCCACCCTTCAATGGCTGGTACGGAGCATATCGACACCCTCTCCGCAGACGGGCCGCGCCACCGCCGCAGTCCAGCTATGGAGCTGTCCCGCCACCTCGACGTCAGTGTGACATACGGGCCCACAGCCTACCCTTCCTTCAACACACCACAAGCCAGCATCGTCCGGCACCCCCATCGCACCAGTTACTGGGGGGGGGGGGGGGGGGGGTGCAGCGGAGACACTTGTGTAACGCAAGCTTGCAGTGTGTATCCAGCAGTGTATTTTAACGGTAGTTTATTTCTGTACACACCTGACTGGTGTGTGCTTGTGGCGTGAATGCGTGCGTGTGCGTGCGCGCGTGCGCTCGATCGTGCACGCGAACAACTTATAGTTCCTGATATGAGTGCGTTACTCTTACTCTGTAACCAGAGACTGACTGACTCCGTATTACTGCGTCAGTCATCACGGTGCTATTGTGTGTTGCACTGCCCCGGTCTGTGACACTGACAGACTTGTATACTCATGGCCTTGAGACAGTTATAGTTTATAGTATACGTCCAGGATCCTGGTGGACACGTTGGTGTTTTTCATTTGCTGAATACTTTGTGTTTTGCATCGATTCAGGATCACGAACAGTAGTGCTTGCTCCGTTTGCATTAACTGGTGGGCACGTTAGTATATTCCACTACCTAATTTATACTTCGTGTTAGAAACTGTTCAAGAACCCGAGCGGCTGTGTCTGCTCCCTTTGAACAGTTAACCGGTGGAAACGTTGGGATATTTCATTAGCTGAATAGTTTGTGCGATCTGCATCTGTCCAAGAACTCGAGCGGCTGTGCCGGCTCCCTTTGGATTGTTAATCGTGTTTCGTGTGGATTCCCTCTGCTTTGTTTTCCGAAATTTGTACTACCAGTTCGTTTTGTTGTTGTTCTTGTTGTTTTCAGTTGTATGCGCCATTGTCCTCTGGGATATATATATGCAACATTTAAAGGAACATTTAATCACGCAGAGATTTGAATTTCTGCATTTTTCAGTTCTAGGAACGGATTGTTAGTCAGGGTTTACTACTAATTCGCGTTTTGTTGTTGTTCTTGTTGTTTTCAATTGTATGCGCCATTGTCCTCTGGGATATATATATATGCAACATTTAAAGGAACATTTAATCACGCAGAGATTTGAATTTCTGCATTTTTCAGTTCTAGGAACGGATTGTTAGTCAGGGTTTAGCATGTCCAGCGACTGTCTCCGAGTCGGTCACCTTAATGTGTACCACATTCAGAAAATAATTCATGATCTTAATGTCTTCTTTGAATCACATCGACTCTTCCACCTGTTCGGTCTCAGTGAGACTAGGCTGAAAAGCCACATTAAAAGTGAACGTCTGTCTCTTCCTCACTATTCATTAATCCGAAAGGATGCTGCCAGATCTCAGCACACAGGTTTAGTTGTTTACATACATTCTTCAGTCAGCAAAATAGTCCGTCGCCGTCCTGACTTAGAGTCTGAAGCAGTAGAAAGCGTGTGGTTAGAAATACAAACGCGCAAGTCCAGTATTTTAGTTGGTTATATTTATAGAAACCCAGCTTCAACGTTTGACTGGTATGAACAGTTTGTTACAATGATGGACAGGGTGCAGGTTTGTAATTTGAATGTTGTCCTGTTGGGTGATTTTAATATTGACATGCAAAAAAGTAACCTAGCATGGGATTCCACAATATCCTTATTTGGCCTAAATCAAATGATTACGTCACCTACGAGAATCACTCCCCATTCTTCAACGCTAATTGATCATATTTACACAAGTGGTACTAGCATTGTGTCAAATATTCTAGTGCCTGCCACAGGAATAAGCGATCATTTTCCAGTGTGTGTGTGTGTGTGCGTGCGTGCGTGTGTGCGTGCGCCCGTGTGCATACGTGCGTGTGTGTGCGTGCGCGCGCGCGCGCGTGTGTGTGTGTGTGTGTGTGTGTGTGTGTGTGTGTGTGTGTGTGTGTGTGTGTGTGTGTGTTCGGAGGGTTGTTGTTCTTGTTGTTTTGGAGTTGTTGTTGCTTGTTCTGTGGGGGTGTTTTATATATATATTGGGTTGTTTGTTTGTTTTTTTGGTGTGTTTTTTTGTGTGGTTTTTTTTTTGTTTGTTTGTTCTCTCTCTCTCTCTCTCTCTCTCTCTCTCTCTCTCTCTCTCTCTCTCTCTCTCTCTCTCTCTCTCTCTCTCTCTCTCTCTCTCTCTCTCTGTTGTTATTGTTGTTGTTGTTGTTGTTGGCGGGGGAGGGGATTTTATATCAAAGTGCAGGGGAAAAACAATAACAAGCAAGTAATTAAGTGTTTAAACATTGTGGTTTGTGGACAATCTTGTGACTTTGCTCCTCACAATCAATGAAACATCAAAATGGCTTTCGTGGCTGCCGATCTTAATGCACAAATCCTTATGCTGGTGGCAGTGTACAGTGTTAGGCATAGTCCACTTTCATAAAGCTCCAGAGCTCCGAATCGTTCATTGTTGTTGATCGCTTTTCTATAGCGCTATTCTCCGCTCCCGAGCACACTCACTGCGCTCTTGTACGCGATTCTTCTTCTTCTGCTGCTTTTTTTTGCCCGCGTTTGTGTGTGTGTGTGTGTGTGTGTGTGTGTGTGTGTGTGTGTGTGTGTGTGTGTGTGTGTGTGTGTGTGTGTGTGTGTGTGTGGATGGCTATTAATGTTTTGTTTTTTAATCAAGCAATCACAAAATAAGTAAAACGTCACTTTTGCGCAAACTCTAAACGCTGATTTTATTGATTTAGCGTGAATGGACGAACTTTCTTCTCTCCCCTTTTCTTCCTCTTCTTCTTCTTCTTCTTATTCTGCTTTCTTTCTTCCTTTCTCTTGCCTTTTTTTCTTTTTCGTTTTTTGGCATGTTTGGCATTGAATCAACCGTCATAAATCAGTTTAACACAATACTTCAAGGTGATCTTAAGAGTGGCAGGGGAGATAAATATGCAGTCGGTTCATCTTTACTCATGCACTTCCGTGAGGCCGCGGAGTTACTTTCTCTTGTCCTGCTCCATCAGCACGCACTGTTCGTAGGTCTCTGAAAACGTCAGTGTCAGCATTCACTGCGGCACGAAGCCTGATTTTAATAATCATGTAATTGTCAGTCTGGGTCTATATTATGTAAATCTCTCCTTTAGCCTTGAAGGCAGATACTGAGAGTGAGGCTCAAACAATTATATTGTGTAGGTCAATAAGGAGAGAGTAAGGAAGGAGCGGAGAGGGGCCGGGATGGGGGCGGGGAGAAGAGGAGGGGGGAGAGATGGAGAAAGAAAGAAAGAAGGAAGAGAGAATGAGAGAGGGGGACGGATGGAGAAAGAAAGAGAGAAGGAAGAGAGAATGAGAGGGGGAGGGGAATGGGGAAAGAACGTAAGTAGGAAGAGAGAATGAGAGAGGGGAAGGGATGGAGGGGGGGGGGGAAGAGAAAAGGAGGAGAGAATGAGAGAGGGAGGGAGGGAGGGGTAAAGAGAGAAGGAAGAAAGAATGAGAGATGGGGGACGGATGGAGAAAGAAAGAGAGAAGGAAGAGAGAATGAGAGAGGAGGGAGGGAGGGAGAACGAAAGAGAAAAGGAAGGAAGAATGAGTGAGGGAGGGATGGAGGAAGAAAGAGAGAAGGAAAAGGGAATGAGAGGGGGGTGGATGGACAAAGAAAGAGAGAAGGAAGTGGGAATGAGAGAAGGGGGGTGGGCTGGAGCTAGAAAGAGAGAAGGAAGAGAGAATGAGAGAGAGGGGGATTGAGAAAGAAAGAGAGAAGGAAGAGAGAATGAGAGGGGGGTGGAGAAAGAAAGAGAGAAAGAAAAGAGAATGAGAGAGGGGGGATGGAGAAAGAAAGAGAGAAGGAAGAGAGAATGGGGAGGAGGGAGAAAGAAGCCGACAGACACCGTGACAAACCGACAGACAGAGAGGCCCCACCCCCACCAACGTTAACATAATTTTTGCTTAACGTCCACAGAAGCGTGGATGCTTATTAGGGAGGAGGACAGGGGGGCGAGAGAGTGAAGGTTCGACCGACCGCACCGATCCGGAAGACCGAGGAGGCCGTGGACCGCCGCCAGAACAATGGAAGTGTTAAAGGGCCCCATAACACTGATTCTAAGTCGTAAATATCACTTACATTGTACTTTATAAATAAAGTCTAACATACACGCTGCTCGTTTGACACATTGACATTTTCCTGAGGTACGTAAAAGTATTGATTTGAATGGAAACAAACACGACGGTTCGAGTAGCTGCGTCGTCTGCAGCTGAAAATCCCGCGTTTCGGTCACGTGACCTCCGTGACGTCAAGACAACTGACCCGCATGGCTCAATAACGACTTGAACAAAACTGAATCGAAAGTAGTCTGGCAAATTTTAAAGCATGCCGAGCGAGTGTGCTGCAGTTGGTTGCAGTGAAAAAAATGACAAAGGAGTTTTCTTTCCATGCTTTT
>CAUZXP010000372.1:0-16318 GCA_963584105.1 Alviniconcha strummeri | reverse complement strand
TCCCAGTCTAAGAGATAATCTGTGTTCACGATATGAACTTAATAGGACAAGACAAGGATATGGTTGGAAAGACACTGGGCGGGACGGGACGGGGGTTGTGGTTCAAACCTAAAAATTGGCAGGAAGCCAGTCATAGTCTGTGTGTGTGTGTGTGTGTGTGTGTGTGTGTGTGTGTGTGTGTGTGTGTGTGTGTGTGTGTGTGTGTGTGTGTGTGTGTGTGTGTGTGTGTGTGTGTGTGCATCCGCGTTCGTGTGTGTGTCTATGTGTCTGTTTGTGTCTATATCTGTGCTTCTGTGTGTGTGTGTGTGTGTGTGTGTGTGTGTGTGTGTGTGTGTGTGTGTATGTGTGTGTGTGTGTGTGTGTGTGTGTGTGTGTGTTGTGTGTGTGTGTGTGTGTGTGTGTGTGTGTGCATACGCGTTCGTGTGTGTGTTTGTCTAAGTGTGTGTTTGTGTCTATAACTGTACTTCTGTGTGTGCCTCTGTGTGTGTGTGTGTGTGTGTGTGTGTGTGTGTGTGTGTGTGTGTGTGTGTGTGTGTGTGTGTGTGTGTGTGTGTACGTGCGTGCCTGTGCGCGTGTTTGCGTGCGGGTGTGTGTGTGTGTGTGTGTGTGTGTGTGTGTGTGAGAGAGAGAGAGAGAGAGAGAGAGAGAGAGAGAGAGAGAGAGAGAGAGAAAGGGAGAGAGAGAGAGAGAGAGAGAGAGAGAGAGAGAGAGAGAGAGAGAGAGAGAGAGAGAGTCTGTGTGTGTGTCTGTCTTTCTGTGTCTGTCTTTGGGTGTGTCTTATGTCAGTGTCAGTCTCTCTGTCGTACGTGAGTGTGCGTGCGTATGTCTCCCCTCATCACCCCTTCCTACCCCCTACCTCTCCCACTTCCCAGACTCAACACCACTCACCCAGCCGCCTCCTTCCTGAAGTCTGAACAAGTAGGCCACGTGGACGATTCCTGCCACAGACCGGTTCAGTTCCGGCTGAGATGCATGCATGCACGCCGCTCTACAAGATTGGTCTGAATCCGTTTCACAACACTGATCAGTCTTCCGCCTATTTGGTACCAAGGAATCCGGATCTAGTCTGTGTCCATAACGACCGGCTGGCATACAGTAAGTACAGGCGGATCTTCTGCGATTGACTTAAGACAGTCTTGAGTCAACGACATCGCCAGCAAGGCAGGAGCAAGCTAGACCACACACTGACACTCCAAGCCAAGCGCTGGTTTACGACATCCTTCTTTGGAGGAAGGTGCCGGAAAGCGAGGCGGGGAGTGTAGAAAGCAGAAGCAAATGGCCGGATCCTAGCGACGAGACTTAATTAAGACGTCAAATCTGCAAGCCCGGACCTCAGAGGAGGAGGAGGATGTTTGTCGTCTTCTTCTTTTCCCCCCCTTTTTCTTCTTCTTTTTTTTCTTCCGATTTTTTCTTCTCCTTTTTGTTTGTTTGTTATTTTTTTGTTTTGTATGGAAGTGTTAAGGCGGTGTCCCCTCGCTATTGCCCAGCGACTAGTGCACTGCGCAATTGCTGTTTCAACTGCCGTGCTTGGCAATCACAATGACAATGTCCGTTGCACTGCTGCTGAGGAACAACTGAGCGAAAGAAGCCCAACTTTCGCAGCCCAGCTCCACCTCCTGCTCATGATCTCGCCTGGAACCCTTTATTCTGCTGGTGGCTGTGTAGCCTATGCAGTGGTTTGGTACAGTCTCCGTCTTCCCCCACCTCCTGAGATATCGGTCCCCGCCAGAACCTCTTCGGACAGAACTCGGCGTTAAACAAGTTTAACCAGCTCAAGCAAGCAAGTAAGTAAACATGTACAGAAACCATAAGGCTTATTAGGGATGGGGAAAAGGGGGGCGGGGGGGGGGGGGTATGGAGGTGGGGGAAAAAGGGAGCCGGAGATTATATTCCTGTCGCAATACACTGTCACCACCAGAATGACTTCTGCATTAAGATGGGCAGCGGTGAGAGCCATTTTAATGTTTCATTAATTGTGAGGAACAAAGTCAGAGGACAGTGTCCACAAACCACAACCTTTTAGAAAGAGAAAGGAGAGCCGAAGCGGAGCTGAACCTAGGTCCTTCTGCTTACCAGCCTATAACGCCTTACCGCTGGGCCAAACCGGCTCACCAAGCTCAAACCGTCAAAGCCCCACCTCTTCCAGTCAGCCAGGTGACTGCCACGACTACCGTACGACTTCAGTCATGTCGGAGATCAATGCCAGTAAATCAGCTCCCTTCCTTCTGTGCGGCAGGTAGGACGGCAGGGTCAAGTGTCGCCTCCGTCTTCAAAGACGACGCCTGGCGGGAAGTTGAAGAGCTCAGGGGCGATAATGCGACGCTCATGAAATCGTCTTGTGACGAGATCAAAAGTGGCTTCTGAAAGATTGCAAGTGTGACTCTGAGTTACCGCCCCTCCGTGTGAGGAACTCAGGTCTGATCTCCGGGCATTTCGTTCTTAGATCTCGAAATGAGGAACAGGGTGGAGTTGGGAGGCGGGGAGAGGGGTGTGGGCGTTGGAGGGGGGGGGGTGGAGTTGCGGGAGGAAGGGGGGGGGGTTACGGTATTTGACTCAGATTTTGGGTTTGTGCATAGTTGTGACTCAGAAGAGCTGTTTGTTGCTTACGAAAGAACGACAGACAAGTAATGTTACAAAGTGCACCCACAGCATAATCAGTAGTAAACCATAACATCTTTGTACCCGTATCAAGTCTCTGGACACAAAACAACACAAGCAGCAACAACAACAAAACTGCACCAGGGCGCCTATTCTTAGCCCGTGTCGTTCTGCGCTCAAAAATATGGACAAACATCTAATCCTCGTTTTATGCAAGCGTGTGAATAAAAAGCAGAAAGAAACAGAACATTTCTGCACACAATAAAATGCGAAAAATTGCTCCGGGAGAGAAGAGGGAGTGAAACAGAACAATAAAAGAATAGGCAGTCTGAAAACGACATAATTATTTGAGTTTATGCACCATAAGGACAACGATACCATTCGATTATTCAGTGATTCACAATTTAAAAAGCTCAGGAGCTGTGCGAAAGTCGAGGTGGCCGTCCTGGACTCTCAGTCCCTAACAAGCCTGATCGTTTCTGTGGACGTAAAGCCCGTTCTTAACTGGACGAATGTTTGTTCGCCCGAACATACTTCGGACACTTCGGCGAACTATGATTCGTTTCTTAATTGAACATTTAGTTCGCCGAATACGGTTCGCACAGTCCAGACTTTACTTCATTCACAACTGGCTTGTAATGAGATGCAAGCTTCGGCCCGAACTTGCGGCAGACGCGCAGCAGACAGCATGATCGAAAATGTAGGCTAAAGTCAAGTCAGTCAAGTCAGTATACTTTAATCATCCCTCACAGGGTAATTCAACTAACTACTATCTCATTCTGGGTTCTCCGAGACAAGGCTGCGCCTTCCACAAGTCAACACAAGTCAACAAATAAACAAATTCCCTTCGAAGCGAGTGAAGAACCTAGCGACACCGTCATCCATTTTTATTTTTGTTTTTTCTCCATTTACAGGAGAGCTCTGCTCTCAGCCAATCAGAGGCAATGATCGTCCAATAGGGCGAATGTTCCCAGAACATGTTGAGCGAAGGTTTTTGGACCCCGAATATAGCTTCGACGAATACTTCCAACTAGGTTCGCGAAGAAAAGTTGGCCCAATTAAGAACCAACTAGCTTCGCCGAATACTTCCAACTAGGTTCGCGAAGAAACATTCGCCCAGTTAAGAACGGGCTTAAAGCAACACTGAAATGATGGAGTTCAGAGGTCAGGAGCTGTATGAAAGTCGAGGTGGCCGTCCTGGACTCCCCGTCCCTAATAGTCCTTACGGTCTCTGTGGACGTATAGCAACATTAGAAGAAGAAGAAGGAGGAGGAGGACTGGTCAAACAGAGCTCACGAGCTGTGTGAAAGTCGAGGTGGCCGTCCTGGACTCCCCGTCCCTAATAGTCCTTACGGTCTCTGTGGACGTATAGCAACATTAGAAGAAGAAGAAGGAGGAGGAGGACTGGTCAAACAGAGCTCACGAGCTGTGTGAAAGTCGAGGTGGACGTCCTGAGCTTCCAGTCCCTAATAGTCCTTATGGTGTCTGTGGACGTAGAGCAGCACTGAACTCGAACTCGACGAAAAGAGAGAGAGAGAGAGAGAGAGAGAGAGAGAGAGAGAGAGAGAGAGAGAGAGAGAGAGAGAGAGAGAGAGAGACAGACAGACAGACAGACAGACAGACAGACAGACAGACAGACAGACAGACAGACAGACAGACAGACAGACAGACAGACAGAGACAGACAGAGACAGAGACAGAGAGACAAAGACACAGACAGACAGACAGACAGACAGAGACAAAGACAGAGAGAGACAGAGACAGAGAGACATAGACAGAGACAGAGACAGACACAAACAGAGAGACAGAGACAGTCAGAGACAGACACAGAGAGAGACAGAGGCTGGGAGACAGAGAGAGGAATCAGGCTATGGTGCGTATTCTTTTCGCCGCAGGCGAACGCTTGCCTTGTGCTGTATACATGTATTATGTCTTCACACTGAGGTGTTTATGGCTGTGACGGCTCTCTTTGATGAGAGCAATATTGGGGCAGAGACTAAACTCCCCTTTCTCCGATAACACTGATGTATCGAGTTATTATTGCCCGTCTGAGCTGAGACAAACGAACCCTGCAAGTCCTTCGCAGCGCTGACTGTTGCCAACTTCGCCCAAGAGTTTAGTCCTGGATTTTATACGTCACGTCAACCGCAAAGGTCATCTCAGGTCGGAAGTAGATAGATAGATAAATAGATAGATAGATGGACAAACAGCTAGACAGACAGATAGATAGATAGATAGATAGATAGATAGATAGATAGATAGATAGATAGATAGATAGATAGATAGATAGATAGGTAGATAGATAGGTAGATAGATAGATAGATAGATAGATAGATAGATAGATAGATAGATAGATAGATAGATAGATAGATAGGTAGATAGATAGGTAGATAGATAGATAGATAGATAGATAGATAGATAGGTAGATAGATAGGTAGATAGATAGATAGATAGATAGATAGATAGATAGATAGATAGACAGGAAAATTGACAGACAGACAGGTAGATGAATAGACAGATAGATAGTCAGAAAAACAGATAGATAGACAAACGATAGATAGGCAGGGAAGCAGACCGACGGACAGACAGACAGTGTCTATAGATAGATAGATAGATATCTTCCGTGGTCCGATGATGGGCAGGAGAGATCCTTTATATACATCGGACCTGTTATCTGGAACTCTCTTTCTCTCTCTGTCAGGCATTCCCGTCTTTGCTCTTTTCTCAGCGTTTCAAGTCAGAGGTGAAAACCCACCTCTTCTCTTCTGTATGCGGATTTGTCGTTTGTTTCTTTTCCTTTGTCCGTGCATGTGTGCGTGCGCGCGTGCGCGCGCGCCCCTCTGTGTGTGTGTGTGTGTGTGTGTGTGTGTGTGTGTGTGTGTGTGTGTGTGTGTGTGTGTGTGTGTGTGTGTGTGTGTGGCTGTACGTGCATGTGTGCGTGCGTGCGTGTTTGTGTGTGTGATGAAAAGCGCGTACCTGTTGGCCTTTGTAATCCCTCCGAGCTTTTACGAGATGGGGTGTCAAAAAAAAAAAAAAAAAAAAAATCTGTTCATTTCATTGATAATTTGCTTTCTTTCTTATACTGTCATCGTTCTTCTGCTAAAAACTCTGAGCTTCATCAAGTTGGGCGAGAAGATAGCGTGTGCAGCCGTTTCCCTACACCCGTGCATACGATCATACCTGCAAGTGCACTCCGACAGTTGCACTTTGACTTAGACAAGTTCACTGACATGAAACGGTGATCTCTCTGAACCAGAACTCCTCCGCCACAGCAAAGCCCCGCGAAATCAAAACAACAATGCAGATGAAAGCACCACAGATTAATTAATAACCAGTTTCAAGCGCCTATCACATACGAGTGAGTGAAGTAAGAACACAAACCCGTTATTTGGTAAACGCGCCGAACACAGCGGTATCACCTCTGATAGAGGACCGAATCGGCGTCCTCGCAGCTTTTAGCATGATCCATCATCGCTGTGATCACTTTACGCTCCGGCAAAACCTCATTTACTTCGGCCTCTTAAGTCTAAAGTCTAAGCCACACCTTGCTTTCAGGGATGCGATTTCGCCGTGTGGTTGAATCGCAGCGAATGGCATGTCGTCAAAGTTTTCGTCCGCGGGCCGTGGAAAGTTACGTGGAAAGTATGTAAGTAAGTAAACTAAGTAAACATGGTGCTTATCGTCCACAGAAACCATAAGGCTTATTAGGGACGGGGAGAAGGGGAGGAGGGGTATGGAGGTTGGGGGAGAGGGAGAGAGGGAGACTATATACCTATCGCTACATTGTCACCACCAGAATGACCTGCATTAATATGGGCAGCGATGGGAGCCATTTTAATGTTTCATTAATTATGAGGGACAAAGTCACAAAACAGTGTCCACAACCACAACTTTTGAAGAGAAAGGAGAGCCGAAGCGGTATCGAACCGAGATCCTTCCGCTTACCAGCCACCGCCTTACCGCTAGGCCAAACCGGCTCTCGAAGGACAGTACGTCACAGTATTTTACAGCATGTTCTATTTCGGCGAGGAAATTGCGAGTGGAAAGCACGTGGCGCGGACTGCAGACCAATCAGCGGCGCAGGCTGATGAAAAGGTCGGCTGAAAGACGGTCAAACAAAATGGCAGACTCTTCGATTCGAATCAATCTTCTGCTCTTTTGTTTGACTTTGTTACGTAAATTACAAACATACTGCGCGGAAAGCAGTAAAGAGAAACGCTATATCCTCGCTGTCGGAGCGTGATTACGTCATCATACAGAACACCATTTTATCTTTCCGAGGCGAAGTAGGAAGTAAAGTAAGTAAACATGATGCTTAACGTCCACAGAAACCATAAGGCTTATTAGGGACGGGGAACAAAGGGGTGGGTGGGGAGGTGGGTACGTACCTATCGCTACACTGTCACCACCAGAATGACTCCTGCATTAAGATGGGCCGCGATGAGAGCCATTTTAATGTTTCATTAATTGTGAGGGACAAAGTCACAAAATAATGTCCACACTGAGACCACAACTCTTCAAGGGAAAGGAGAGCCGAAGTGGATTCGAACCGAGCGAGGTCCTTCTGCTTGCCCGCCTAACGCCTTACCGCTAGGCCACGAGAAGACGGACGAGAACCGGTGCTTTCAACGTGGTATGGCCGTTGGCTAAGGAGAAGTAAGATCGAAGTGAAGGCCTTTTGAATGACCTGGCATTGACATCACATCCGGCCAGTCGAGCTCCACGCGACGGGCGAGCACCGTGTGGCTTCATCTCGCGGTGTGCAACCCGCTGATCCAGTGCATGGCTGACCGCAGCTTGTCACAATCAGGGATTGCAAAGACTCGTGTGGCTTAGACTTTAGCTCACGTCAGCCTCGTGTGGCTTAGACTTTAGCTCACTTTAGCCTCGTGTGGCTTAGACTTTAGCTCATGTTAGCTTCGTGTGGTTTAGATTTTAGCTCGCTTTAGTTTCGTGTGGCTTAGACTTTAGCTCGCCTCGTGGCTTATACTCGTGTGCTTAGACTTTAGCTCACTTTAGCCTCGTGTGGCTTAGACTCTTGTGCTTAGACGTTAGCTCACTTTAGCCTCGTGTTGCTTAGACTCGTGTGGCCGCTTAGACTTTAGCTCACTTTAGCCTCTTGTTGCTTAGACTCATGCGGCCGCTTAGACTTTAGCTAACGCGTGGCTGACCGCAGTTTGTCGCAATCAGCAGGGACTGCGAAGCTTCGTGTGGCGTAGCCTTTAGCTCACTCACTCACGGTATTATCGTTTACTCCTGCTAGTGCGTCGCTCGCGGCGCGGTGTGTATCATATTATCGTACACCACTGCCTCGCGCGGCTCCGTCTCGTTTACCGCAGATGCTCTGTCGGTGCGTCAGTTAGGAACAAAGTCTTTCTATCGCGGGACGCTGATTGCGTTGTTCGCGGCTGCGGATCACTTACGCCCTAATCAGCGACTGCTAATTGGTGTTCAGCGCGGGGCCAGAGATGCGCAGGCGATACCCGCCGGGTTGCTGCGACAGACCATGCAGGGCTGCCCTGACTGTCACAACCGAAGCTGGGTTGGGTCAGTCACGGTCGGCGCGTGGCCGACTGCTCGCTGGGTGTCGGCGTTGGCCACATGTTCTCAGTAGGTGTACGGGGAAGGGGGTAGAGATTGAGTGGGGTGCTGGTCGGTGTGCGGGGTGGGGGGGGGGGGGGAGTGGCGCGCGTGTGGGGGGGGGCGGGTGTGTGTGTTAATGTGTGTGTGGGGGGGGGTGTTTGTGTGCCGTGTGTGTGTGTGTGTGTGTGTGTGTGTGTGCACGCGTGCGTGTGTGCGTGCGTGCGTGCGTGCGTGCGTGCGTGTGTGTGTGCGCGCGTGCGTGCGTGCGTGCGTGCGTGCGTGCGTGCGTGCGTGCGTGCGTGCGTGCGTGTGTGTGTGTGTGTGTGTGTGTGTGTTTAAGAGAGTGCTCGTCGCGTCGTGTGTGTTTGTTAGCGTGCGCACGTGCGCGTGTCGTACAAATACTTGCACGTGTTAGGTATGTGTACGTGCCTTGTGTGTGGACATGACTGTATGCATAAATGTATGTATGTGTCACTGTGTGTGCGCGTCGATGTGTGTGTGTGTGCGTGAGTTCGTTCGTTCGTGCACATGTGTGTGTGTGTGTGTGTGTGTGTGTGTGTGTGTGTGTGTGTGTGTGGGTGTGGGTGCGTGCGTGCGTGCGTGCGCGCGCGCTAACGCATGTGTGCGCACGTAGTGTCAAAAAAGAGCGCAGACACACCGCCATTACTGGAGAGGGGGTCTGTTACTCATTCACCCAAGTCACCGGTCCTGCAACTTAGTTACCGCTTGGATTTTAACGTCCCGTCAATTTACCGCACTAGGTCACAAATCACGCTGTCCAAAACTCTTCTGTGCCAGAAATTTGGTCCTCTTCTGTACCAGAGTATCAAAACTCTTCTGTACCAGAAATTTGGTCCTCTTCTGTACCAGAGTATCAAAACTCTTCTGTACCAGAAATTTGGTCCTCTTCTGTACCAGAGTATCAAAACTCTTCTGTACCAGAAATTTGGTCCTCTTCTGTACCAGAGTATCAAAACTCTTCTGTACCAGAAATACATGAACATTTACTCTTCTGTACCAGAAATCAAAACTGTATTAAAACTCTCCTGTACCAAAAATACATGAACATTTACTCATTTGTACCAGAAATCAAAACTGTTTTAAAACTCTTCTGTACCAGAAATACATGAACATTTACTCATCTGTTCCAGAAATCAGAACTGTATCAAAACTCTTCTGTACTAGAAAGACATGAAAATTTACTCTTCTGTATGAGAAATCAAAACTGTATCAAACTCTTCTGTACGAGAAATACATGAACATTTACGCTTCTGTACCAGAAATAAAATCTGTATCAAAACTCTTCTGTACGAGAAATAAAAACTGTATCAAAGCTCTTCTGTACTAGAAATACATGAACATTTACTCTTCTGTATGAGATATCAAATCTGTATCAAACTCTTCTGTACCAGAAATACTTGAACATTTACTCTTCTGTACGAGAAATCAAATCTGTATCAAAACTCTTCTGTACCAGAAATACATGAACATTTACTCTTCTGTACCAGAAATCAAAACTATCAAAACTCTTCTATACCAGAAATACATGAACATTTACTCTTCTGTACCAGAAATCAAATCTGTATCAAAACTCTTCTGCACCAGAAATACATGAACATTTACTCTTCTGTACCAGAAATCAAAACTATCAAAACTCTTCTGTACCAGAAATACATGAACATTTACTCTTCTGTACCAGAAATCAAATCTGTATCAAACTCTTCTGTACCAGAAATACTTGGACATTTACTCTTCCGTGCCAGAAATCAAAACTGTATCAAAACTCTTCTGCACCAGAAATACTTGAGCATTCTTCCAAGCACTGGACATAGCTCACACCCCAAAGAAGAAAAGTGGATTAGCTCTCCATCTCATTTTTCATCGTTTTTCGCCTTTTAATTGTTGATGATGAATTGATGCTTAATGTCCTCAGATGTCAGTTGACATATTAGGGACAAGTTGTGACCAATGCCGAAGCACGGTTCAATAATTTTTTACGTCCACGGTAACCAGAAGGCTCGTTAGGACGTCCACCTCGACTCTCACACAGCTCCTGAACTATGAACTTTTAATTGTTGTTTAAGTGTCGTTTTTATAGCTCGATAAAAGGGATTACCCCGAAAATTTGCATGTTGTGTTTTGTTTTAATAAATAGCGTTATTTTGAACCTTTTATGTGTTTTGGATCTTCTGTACCAGTTCCAAATACAAGTCAGCAAATCACAAGTAAAGACCTGGATCTCTGTTTCGGACACAGCTGTCTCAACAGCAAAACAAACCACGTCAAAACAGTCAATAATAAGCATAATGTCAGTCAGTAAACAAACCACGTCAAAACAGTCAATAATAAGCATAAGGTCAGTCAGTGTTTACATTCATATCGGCTGACAGAAGCCTCTTTAGGCAGCTTCTTCATGATATATTCAGTACAAATAACTCCAAACACGGGTGAGTCACATTCACTGTTATGATGCATGCTATAGGCTTTTCTTCTTTCTTCGTCCTTTTTTGATTTAGTTAATCTTTCCACGTGAGTGATATTAGACTGATCTTACAGTTATTATGCTAACAACACATGTCAGCAAGCTGTACCAAAAATAGTTTCTATTTTTAAAAAATAAAAAATCTGTTAAAAAATATATGTACATAAATTTGTTGTAACTGTATTGCATATCGGCTGTTGCTATCGGCTGCTTACTGAATTCAAAATAATAAAAAAATTAAACAAAACAACTTGAACTTGTCACACGAACACCTCACAGCGAGCAGAACGCCGCTGACCTACAGTTAACGCCTGTTTATCACACACAGTTCATTTGTTTGACAGGAACACTCAGCTGAGCGAACAGAACGTAAGCAAAGACAGATGTAGAGGAGCAGGGCCTACGCTCTTACATCTTCCATCCTTGAGAAATACTCAAATTGTTTTGGTAAATAGACTCGGAGGGCAGTGGAGGGAAAGAGTAAGGCGGCTGGGTGGTAAATTTGGGGGGGGGGGGGGGGGAGGGGGGGGAGGGTAACGGGGATAGGGAGTGGGGGATTGGGGGGGGTGCAGCAGAACTAAATTTAAATTCTTAGAAAATCCGAGCTGCTCAGTGACGTCATCGTTGCACAGTTCCGCCTCAGTGCTTGGAGCACGTGCGTGTTAAACGATTCGCTTGCTTGCTAGTGAAAGAGAAAGAAGGAGGGAGACAATAGACGGAGGGCTGGAGGAGGGCTGAGGGAAAGCCTGAGACAGACAGACAGACAGAGACAGAGAGAGATGTGCATCCAGCAACATTCAACTCCTCTGCCCTCTCCTTATCCATGTACATCCAGCAACATTCAACTCCTCTGCCCTCTCCTTATCCATGTACATCCAGCAACATTCAACTTCCCAGCCCTCTCCCTATCCATGTGCATCCAGCAACATTCAACTCCCCAGCCCTCTCCCTATCCATGTGCATCCAGCAACATTCAACTCCTCTGCCCTCTCCTTATCCTTGTGCATCCAGCAACATTCAACTCCTCTGCCCTCTCCTTATCCTTCTGCATCCAGCAACATTCAACTCCCCAGCCCTCTCCCTATCCATGTACATCCAACTACATTCAGCTCCGCTGCCCTCTCCCTATCCCTATGCATCCAGCTACATTCATCAGCTACATGTTCAAATCTCACCTCAAAACCTTCCTGTTTGCCGAAGCTTTTCAGCAGATTTTAGTCCTTTGTCTGAAAAAAAGGTGGATTGTATACACGTGTACGTGTATACAATCCACCTTTTTTCAGACAAAGGACTATACACGTGTATACAAGCCACTTTTTTTTTCTTTCTTTTTTTCAGAAAAAGGACTAAAATCTGCTGAATAGCTTCGGCAAACAGGAAAGTTTTGAGGTGCACGTATATACAATCCACCTTTCTTCAGACAAAGGACTAAAATCTGCTGAAAAGCTTCGGCAAACAGGAAAGTTTTGAGGTGAGATTTGAACATGGACAATTTGGTGGAGTCAAGGGAAACTACGACTGAGCAGACAGATTGGTGGGAAAAGCGACACAGATACCATCTTGAACTGAACTGAACTGAACTGAACTGCAGGGTAGGTAATTCGATAGTTACTCCCGCTCAGACGAATGAACAAAGCGGTAGATATCACGTTAGGCGATGCTTATCTTTTATTCGGGTACGTGTTGTCGTTGCTGTTTTTGTTTCCGGTCCCAGACATGGCAGGTTGAGTCACTGACACTACGTACATATGCTTGAGCGGATCCAGATGGATAACTCTGCAACAGTCAAGTGACCTCTCAACTTAACTGAAAAGTTCTAGTTCCGGGGCAAACGTAAAACGTCCGGAAAGCAAACGCGGACCCGGAAGTAACACTGAATCTTTCCTGAAAACTCATCTCACTCCCTCCCCCCCCCCCCCCCCACCCCCCCCCCCGAAAACTTTGTTAGTTATTTTTGGCGGTTTTTTGTTCTTCTTTTTAAGGGACGGGGTAGGGTTCGGGGGGGGGGGGGGGGGGTGGAGGGGGGGAAGAGGAACTAACCTCTTTATCAGTATCTGGGCCAAAACTGAACAAGAAGAGTAAAACCAAGAAATGGAATGCAGAGACAGGCAACAAGAACAAACGTACTACTATGATTACTACTACTACTGCCGCTGCTACTGCAACTACTACTACTACTGCCGCTGCTACTGCAACTACTACTACTACTGCTGCTGCTACTACTACTACTATTGCTGCTGCTGCTGCTGCTGCTGCTGCTACTACTACTACTGCCGCTGCTGCTGTAACTAATACTGCTACTACTACTGCTGCTACTACTACTGCTGCTACTACTACTTGCGGCTGCTTCTACTGCTGCTACTACTGCTACTACTGCTGCTGCTACTACTACTGCTGCTGCTGCTGCTGCTGCTGCTACTACTACTACTACTACTACTACTGCCGCTGCTGCTGTAACTACCACTGCTACTACTACTGCTGCTACTACTGCTGCTGCTGCTGTTACTGCTGCTACTGCTACTACTACTGCTGCTGCTGCTACTGCTACTACTACTGCTGCTGCTGCTGCTGCTGCTACTACTGCTGCTGCTGCTGTTACTGCTGCTACTGCTGCTACTACTGCTGCTGCTGCTGCTGCTACTACTACTGCTGCTACTACTGCTGCTGCTGCTGCTGCTACTACTACTGCTGCTGCTGCTACTGCTGCTGCTGCTACTACTACTACTACTACTACTACTTCTTCAACAAAAATTATTGCGGGGGGGCGGGAGGGGGGGGGGGGGCATAACATGAGTAGACCAAGAAAAATTAAAGAACTTCAGAAGAAAGAAAGAAAAAAAAAAAATGTGATTGCAACTTACAATAGGCCAACTTCACAGTAACCGATCTCCACGCACCATAAGTTGTGGGCTCCATCGACAAAACACGCAAGCAATGGGAGTTAATACCGCTCTACTGACGTCACACGTGTAACAAGGGGCACAACAACAGAGAGCCGAATCACCTTACGATGACTATCACATGGCACGCGAGTCAATGCAAGGTGGATAAAAACCTGCTGAAGGTTACATACACCCGAAAGAAGAACCTTTTTCGCCAACTCAGACCGACATCTTTCTCACCTAAAAGATCGAATTTTCTCATCGTTTGTGTACTATCTGTCTGTTCGTGCCTTCAAAAGGGGAATTACTCTATCGGAAAACTTGCGCACGTTCTGTATTGTCTGATGAAATCAAATAAGCGTTCTGTTCAACCTTTTTGTTTGGTTGTTGTTGTTTTGTTTGTTGTTGTAGTCGTTGCTTTCTAGTTTAACTAAACAAAATCCAACAGCAAATACAAAGCAGCATACAATACTACAGTAATTATCACGATAGTAAACTTCTTACAACTTAAATATGATAGGTTCAGTCAGTCAACCAATCAATCACTGTATCACTGAATCAGTTTCTCTCTCCCTCTCTCTCTCTCTCTCTCTCTCTCTCTCTCTCTCTCTCTCTCTCTCCTCTCTCTCTCTCTCTCTCAATTTAAAAAAAAAATCGTTCATGGTTCATGCAGTATATGAATTATTATTATTTTTTTATTATTTTTTATTATTATCCATTAGTAGCACAGCAAGGACTAGTTGTTAGACAGGTTTTGTCTGAACCTAAACTACAGTCCTTGTAAAATAAGTTTTCGAGTTAAGAGTTCTCACTCCGGCTCCCCCTTGCCTAAAACCAACACACATTTATTTTTGAAATATGGCCGGTCGGCCGGCACTGGGTCCGCACTTTCTCGCTATCATTTGTAATTTCACCACAAGACACACTAACTGCGTGACACAGACTGCGCGAGCTTGCAGATTGAACGTGTTGAATTACTTACTACAACTGACTGACTATCTGTGCGCCGTTCTCTGATTTCACTGACGCGGGCCGCTACGGCAGGTTTGTGGTGCACGTGCCGTCAGCTAGCTAATACACTGACTGACGCAGCATCTTGTGCCCAGACCTCGGAGTCTGTCCGCTGAGATGATGGCGGGCCGCAACTCCTGATCAGTTACCTATCTCATCATCTCTGCTGGGTCTCCACGCGGCAACGACACGCGTTTGCGTTTGCGCGCAAGTAGGCACACACACTTACACACATTTGCGCTGACGCATTCATAAAATTAATACACGTGCGCTCGCAAACTGAGCGCGCGTGTGTGAGCGGGCGCGACGCACGCACGCAGACACACACTCTCTCTCTCTCTCTCTCACGGCCTTATTTACACTGAAATGCGACTTCAGTCTGCCAAATAAAGAACATAGAGAGAACACAAAATGATCAGGAAGGTTGGGGGGAGGGGGGGGGGGGTTATTGTTAGAGAGAGAGAAATGTGGACAGAGAGAAAAATGTTGGAGAGAGAGAATGATAGGGGTAGAAAAGATGGAGAGAGAGAGCGGAGAGGGAGTAACCACTGAAGTAAGTAAATTGGTGGTTTACGCCCAGTCAGCCAGTACGGTTATATCAGGGCGAGTGAGGAGCTACAGAGAGAGACATTCAAAAACGCTCTCTTTTCGGAACTATCATCATCATCACATCATCATCATCATCATCATCATTATCATTATCAACGAAACAATAAAGAAAAGCAAAAGCAACAAAGGCGACTCCCCTCTCCCACCCACCCCGCACCCTTTCCCCCCACAGCCCGCCACCAACATTGCTCTTATGTTGTTTTGGGGCCAGGCTTTTTTAAGCTGAACCGCAGAACAGGCCAGCAAAGCCTGTAATCTGTCAATAATGAATGAATGAACTGAACGAAATCATGAATGACAGATCAGAAGAGCTGCAAACGAAACGCACACAGCGGTGTCAGTCAGGCAGTTAGTGAAACACAAGTCACTTTGTGGAGGAACCCAAATCTGGACAGCCGATTCCTGTCTTATCGTCTCGGTTTCGCCATGTTTCCGCGTCACTTAATCACGTGACCTAATGACGTCTGCTTTGTCGCCGTAAATTGATCTCGCTGTCGTCCTTTCATCTCACGCAGTCCCTGCTTCTACTAGACCCAAAACAACCAGACAAGATGAAAGACTGAAACAGGGAGAGGAATCCCGTTGCACATCTTAAGATGTCAGTACATGGAGATGGAGAGAGAAGGGGGAGGGGAGTAAAAGAGAGAGAGAGAGGACTAGCGTACCAGCTCCAATCTCACGAGAGGTTAGCAGCAGCAGTAATGTGAGGTTTCGTTTTAAATTACAGACACTGACATAACATCTATATATAAACCTTTTGAGAACGACTTTACGATAACGTGGGGTAGTTCTATCGCTGAACGACTTACATGCAGAAATTAAAGGGGAACCGAGCCGAAAAATCACTACGGGCTTTATCAACAAAGCGCTTCACCCCTAGATCTGTTAGTCTGCACAGTGTGTGTGTGTGTGTGTGTGTGTGTGTGTGTGTGTGTGTGTGTGTGTGTGTGTGTGTGTGTGTGTGTGTGTGTGTGTGTGTGTGTGTGTGTGTGTGTGTGTGTGTGTGTGTTTGAGAGACTGAGAGAGAGAGAGAGAGAGAGAGAGAGAGAGAGAGAGAGAGAGAGAGAGAGAGAGAGAGAGAGAGATTGACTGACTGACTGACTGACTGACTGACTGACTGATGATGATCGCTTACATAGCGCTATTCTCCGTTC